>JAYRCH010000792.1:0-61196 GCA_037179445.1 Phengaris alcon alcon
AATTATAGGCACTAAAAGAAAAAAATATTTTGTTTTAAACACTTGAGACTATAAATTCTCTTATTTTGATAATAATTCATAATTATTGATAATATTGACTAATAAACATGACCGAACGATTTACTTTTTTTTATATATAAAAACTAGTTTTTAGACTTATATATAAAAGTTAGACATAATATGCTGTCGCTGACTTTTATGTAGGCATTATCAAGCTCTAAAATCTTCTAAAATCTAAAATACATCGGTAAGGCAGCGTTCCGCGTTCGTAAGAAACGTTTTCGTTCGACCATTTTTTCTCCGACTCACTTTGCAAATCCGGTTACCACGAAAAAGAATTTTCATTTTTCGGGTTAATATAATAAATCGATTCAAAACAACCTCACAAACTCACAAACTTTACCTCTTTATAATATTAGTATAGATATCTATGAGTAAGGATAGGAAAAGTAAATACTAACGGCTCGTTTCAATAACCTATCTACCAATAACTATTTGTTAAAAACGTCACATTTGTATCGCAAAAACCGGAAAATGATTAAATGACGACTTTTTCAACAATACGAAACCGGCTGTTAATTCTTATTTATAGGTATAGGTATCAATCTGTAAATAAAAATCTGTAAAAAAACTTAACACTGACATAAATAACAAATAGCTGTAATACTGTAGCTGTCATCGTCCAATTTGTAAAACTACTGAATGAATGTAAAAAAATATTAATAAAAACTGAACAGTCGCGTCGTCGCCCTGCGATCGAAATTGGCACATAATAATCCATATAATTTTTAAGTTAGAACTTTATAAGAGTTCCTACTTCCTTTGTAGCTGGAAAAAAATATACCTAACTGTTGTGACAGATTGACAAATTTAGTGTAACAAAATTGTATCTATCAATCGTACAATAGTGCGTGTCAATAATAATAATCTGAGGTAGTGTGTTTTTGTTATTTTTATTAATTTTATGTATTTCTAAGCATTATTAAAAAAAAATTGCTTTCTGCACACCTTCCTTTACATAAACTTTAATTTACATGCCACATTTCATACTCCTCCGGTTGCACAATTCGCATAAAACTGTACTGAAAGTTTTTGTTCTACGTATGAACATAATTATACCATAATACAAAATTTCTCATAGAATATAAAACTTTAGATTTAGTTGTATGAACAATAAGTTAATAAATCAATTACAGCTATGAACACCTGAGTTGCCAAAAGCATGAGATGACTCTTTGATATTTATGGACTTCAATACTTGAGAATCCTTCCTATCACATCATTTGCCACCAGCGAGGCAACCGTGATCATATTCCGGCTACATACCCGTACTAATTCTTGGCAAACTACCAAATGGCGATTAATTTCATCGACTCCATAAAATTTGTTATCGACTAGCAGATCCAACACACGTTGTTATGTCTTAGTTAGGAACTGGAAAAATAAATAACTAAACATACACTTACCATCCTACAGCAACATTTACTCTTACCTACCTGTCTACCCAAATACACCTACAATCTACTAAGACCTTGTTGTTTGTTCTTACTTTGCAATCCAACATTTCTAAACGCACATATTAATATATTTAATTGACAGTCAGATGACATATCTGTCTCCATCAAATATTTGAAAGCTTAGGTTAGGTTATGGTATGGAGCGGGCCATTTTGACAGCTAGACACTCGTGTGTTCGATTTTCAGCTCTTATTGTATTAATAGAGAGTTCTATTTACGGTTCTGTTTTTCCGATTCCCGAAAGCCATTAAGATCGTGCAGCGTTACCAACTCTGTTAACACTATTGTCTATTAGTATGGAAAATTTCAATTGTAGTTTTTGTTATTTTCTTCGCTATTTTTCCAATATTTCTTACCGTTAACACCTTCCCTGAACTGTTCTTATCTATTTATTTTGCTGTGTTTTACCGACTTCCAAAAAAGGAGGCGTTATACGTTCGGCTGTATAAATATATATATTTTTTTGTATGTTTAACGATTACTCCGACGTCTGTGAACCGATTTTCAAAATAATTTTTTTTGATGTATAAGGTTATAATCCCAAATTGGCTACTTTTGACATCAAAGTGGTGACCTGATGATGAGATCCATGAGGAATCGAGGGAACTCCTCGAAATTTATGGTGATTTCACACATAGTGATTTCGACTTTTTTCTGAAGTAACCCAAGCATGTGCTACCAATAAGTAAGATTTTGCACCGAGGCATACCCTGGATTCAAAACCACTGAACGGAACTCCTAAGTCTTTAAAGATACGCGTTTAGAAATTTCGACATTGTTTAAAGAACTATTATGTAACTTACAGTAAATATCATCATTATCTTATAATTATACAATACCTAATGAAAGCTTGGCGCGTATTCAATTATACATTCGATAGTTTACTTTATAAGTTCTTAAAATCTGATAATAATATATAACAAATATAACTAAAAAGGGAAAGATTATTACTTTTAAACAAAAAATTAAACCGACTTGAATGTGAGTTCTATAAAATATTGTATATTTAAGTTGGCTGGTACCGACTTCAATATTATGAAGATTTTGTAGAGAAATAGTTAAAATTTTAACCGAATTTAAAAGGGGAATTATTTAGAAAATAAGATTTATTTCATACTTTTTGTGTATTTTTACTTTTTTTAGTAAAGCCTAGCTACGGTTCATGAGATACAAGCCTGGTGGTGGGTGACAGATAGACGAAGAGCCGGGAGACGGACAGCGGAGTCTTAATAGTAGCGTAGGGTCCCGTACCCTTTGGGTACGGAACCCTATAAATAGCCATGTCAGGGTTACAACTTGTAACCTAATCAGATTGTTTGAAGACTACTAGGGCTGTCTAATATCTAGGGTATAATCATATTTTCTTTCATAATAACACAGCTGTGACACCAATGTCGGGCCACGGCCAGCTAGAATTAAATTAATATATTATTATACCACATCGTAGGTATGTCGGCGCCAAATAAATTTCTTACTTTGTAGTTTAACTATATTTCAACAGTTTAAAACATAAGTAGATAACTAATGTGTAATTGCTCAATGTTCACTAAGCCTATTTTATTCATCTTAAGGTTATATGTTATAACTTAAAACTTTCAGACAAAGATTTCGCAAATTTTCTTACAAAATTACCTTAAATTTTAAAAGATCGAATTTTCAACTCGCTGACTTAGTACTTGGTAGTTATTTTATTGTCTTATGCGAGTTTTACTTAAACTGCTTAAATGTTCGTAATTTAAATAATAAGACGGATTGTGGCTAAGTAATAAGACGTACATATACTTTAATAAATCTATATCTACTGTTTATATTGTAAAGAAGAAAGATTTTTTTTGTATGTTTGTTTGTTTCGGAGTCTATTCAATGGCTCCGAAACAAACAACGTTAGTCAAATTAAATCATTATAGTAGTCACTTACCGGTTCTGTACCCCGCGTTGGAGAGATAGGTCGAGAAGGTGTTGGTCTCGTGCGTGGCCTGCCACATGGGCGACGAACAGTTGTCGTTGTTCGTAAACACGTTGTGGTTGTGAACGTACGTGCCGGTTAGCAGAGAACTCCTGAGTAAAAACAGAAATGGATAGCCTTAGGCCGGCCGCCGGAACTGTCCGGAATCCGTAAGGCCGGGGAAAATTTAGAGCACTGAAAATATAACTCTGCGTCTGCGCTAATACAACAGCTGAAAATCGAACACACGTGTGTCAAGTCAAATGTCAATGCCAAATCTGACAACTCGACACTCATGTGTTCGAATTTCAACTCTATTGTATTAGAGTTATATTAGTCCAGAGTTCTATTTTCAGTTCTCTTAATTTTGTCCTCTCTAAAAATAGAGAAAATTCAGAGCAGTAAAATTTGTATCCTGCGCTAGTACATTAGAACTGAAAATCACACGAAATGTCAAGTCAAATGTCAATTTCATACATGTCAGCTCGACAGTCGACACTTCAATTTTCAACTCTATTGTTTAATGCACAGAGTTCTATTTTCAGTGCTCTGAATTATCCCGGACCCGCCGGATTACGTTACATATAGTCCCAGCCTTAAAGCCCTGGCTCATAAGGTACGGAGGTACCGTACGGTAGGAGTACGTAAAAAAAATGTACCGAGCTGTATGGAGTCGCTCATATGGTATTTTTTGATGTCGTCACCAATTTGACATTCAACTATGCAATCAGCCTTTAGTAGCGCCACCGTAGTATTCTTATGAGCGATAAGTAAAATGGATAAATTATGTAATGATACCTATACACCATTAATTAAACTGCCTATCGTCCAACCGACTTTTCCATCAATCGACAGTTGAATGGAACTGCCATACTGACATAAACAGTATAAACTGTACATACAAGCTCAGTTCTAACTGATCCAATCGGTAGCGTCAAGTCGATTGGATGAAAGGCAGTATGGTGTATGGCTACTGTGAGATAATGCCAGTACATAAACTATGTCAAACAGTGCCCACACTTGCGATCCAATGATGATTATGAAGGTAGTAAATATAACAACATCGGCAATAAAACTGTAGCAGTTGAGGACTGAGGTCATTGTCTGAAATTATAACGATGTAATGTACCTACTCTTTAACGGGAATCTTCTATTTATAGAAGATGACGAGGGATTATAATAATAACAGAAATGACGTAGATATCACCGATTTCTCACCTCGATGGACAGCACATAGGTGTCGTCGTGTAGGCGTGACGAAACTCCGCTCCGGCGCTCCTAATGGCTTTCATGGTTCGCGGCATAAAGTTCAAACTACCCAGCTCGACGTCTTGATCGTCCGTGAGTATAAGAATTATATTCGGCTTCTTTTCTCTCGGCTGAGGATACGGAATAAAACCGCCAGACTGCCATTTTGTGGGCTTCGCTTTGCTTGGCGTTGAATTTTCTTTCGCTGAAAACGTGCGATCTGGAATCTTCTGGCCTCCCAGTGTTTTTCTATCGATCACTTTATCGGAATTACTTTTTTTATGTTTTTCGGGTTTGCGTTTATCATTTCTATGCGGATCAGTTCGGTTAGAAATGTATTCTTCTGAATGTGATTCACCCCTTCTTCTATCTCTTCTGACTTCGTGCTCTCTTTCCCACGCTCTGCGACGGTCTCCTCGAAATCTAGAACTATTTCTGTGCCTTAAGTATCTTCTTTCTGCAAGATCAGTTAGCGTTCCATTGAAAGTAGTTCTGTTTCTATTGTTCTCTTTGTTTCTCAGTTCTCTAGCTCTGGCTGTCTCCTCACTTTCCAATTCTCTTCTGGCCGTTATCAAAATGAAGTTCCATGTCAGCAATAAGGATATTATTTTGAAATTCATCTTTCTTTTGATTTGTTTTGTCTCAAGATAAAGTTAATCCAATTTTTATCCCAGAATTTGTTTTAGCATCACTAAGTCAATAATATTAATTTCAACCACATTATGTTCCTTAAGAAACCAAATATCATTGTTGGTTACCTGAAACAATAATTGAGTATTTGAGATTTATGTACGCGTCACAACACTTGTTAAAATATGATAAATTAAATGAATGAATACTACAACACCAAATAAGCTGATTATAAAGTTTAAGTAACGTCACTACAACAAGATAATCCTGAAGAGAAAGGCGGATTTTCTATAAAATGATTTCGGTTTGTTTTCCACGAAGTAAGAGGATTGAGAACGGACTTGCCATTATTTTATGTCACTTTAGGTGTTCTGTAAAATAAGCTTTACGTACCTACTTTTCCATTGGACTTCTATATTTCATTTATAGAATCAAATGAAACTTTAATAAAGCGCCAATCTTCTACCTAACTAATGTACATATATTATTTTTATTTTCTTGTCATTTGCGAAATGATCAGGTTAGTCCCATATTTTGGCACCGATATTTGTTTTAGCTTCGGATATGGATTATTTCCATTTTCATTACAGAACCTGTAGGTATGTTAATTTTGTGAGCAAAAAGCCCAATCAACATTAGAGACCGCTCTTAGCTAAATGAAACGTCTCACATGGGTCAGTTATCCAGCCCCAAACGATCCAATAAACATTCGCGCTTAAATAGATCGAAACTGCATATTTGCTCTAAATTATAGAATAAGTATTAGCTTTTGTCAGCGGCTCTATCCCAAGGAAACCGTATATTTTCCCGCAATAAAAAGTAGCATATGTCCTTCTTCGTGGTCTATCTGTGCCAAATTACATGATAATCGGTTAAGTAGTTTTTACGTGAAAGCGTAACAATGAAACAAACTCACATTCAAATTTATAATATTATGTGTAAGGATATTATGTAATCTAATTAAAGCCACCCCTATACTCTAAAATTATTATTTGATGGTGCCAAAACCGAAATATATATATTGTAAGCTACAAGCTATAAAAGCTATAAAATAACTATATCAAATTTCATCAATTTATATTCATAATTACAGAAGTAATAAGGACGGACAGACAGACAGACGAATGGCTAGAGCGAAACTATGAGGGTTCCTTGAGTACTACGGAACCCTAAAAACATGAGGTGTACAGAGTACACGCGAGTACAAGTGAAACTTCATTCATAATTTAAAATCCAAAAAAACACTCATCGTGCCCAAAGACCATCTCTTCAAAAAAGAATAGAAAAAATTAAATTTGTACACCTAGAGCTATCTGTGTATTGAGCCGTACTTTAGAAAGTTAAGTTGTTATGTAAGAAGTATAAGTAGCTTCCGACAGATGACGCTATATCATAAATCGTGTTGTGACTAGACTTTGCATTTCACCCTCAACGGGGCTATAAAGATTCAATTAAAAAATCTGGCTAGGTACATTCATCCTCATCTATTAAGTGCCAGCTGAAGACCGTGACGCTGTCAACTGTCAAATTGTCAACGAACGCTTGTAAACTATTCTCGTCTGAAAAAAGTATACTACATTGACCCTGGCTATTCCTCAAAGGAGGCCATTTTAAAGAAGAAGAAACAAGTACAAAACATGTATGTGTCGTAGGATAATTGGAAAATTAGGATCTTTGCGAAAATCCTAGAATCATTGCAAAGAGCCGGATTATTTGATTCTGAGATAAAATTTCGCCATCTTCCTAACTACTTTCAGGATCTTCGCACAAAGCCCGACTGCACCTAGGATGATAGCGAAAAATCTCTAGACGATTTCTATGTCGCGGTCGTGCGCGCTAATTATCTGATATGAACATAAATTCTATACTATTGATAGGTCAATGAATCTCGCTCGTTGTATCCTATGGATGTATTTATCACAACTATAAGAAAATAACTCAAAAACACTTGATTAAGATAAGGACATCTAATTATATCTTAATTAATATCATTACAATTTAGGATATGCCTAAGTTTTAGTTAGTATCTTGATTTTAAGGTTCTTCGTTAGAAGAGAGCAATAATTTTACTTGGATAAAAATAGAATTGTTATGGAAAAAAATATTGTCCCATTTACGGACAAGGGTTAAAAGCATTTTTGGACTTAGTGAATGGCGTCACCGTAAAAATGTACGATTCATATAGAAAGGGCTTTTCATCCCGTTTGAATGAGAAACCTCGTTTATTGTGAACTCGGAACTCCTGAAAATTCTAAGAACCTTTTGCCAGCTGACAGACCCTTTTGACCCTGACTGCATAAAATATTCAAGAATAGAAATTATTTCTAAGTCAGCAATTTTTGTAATTACTTGACACTTTTACTCACTAGCTTTTGCCCGCGGCTCCGCCCGCGTAAACACAGGATCCCACGGGAACACTGTACTTTTGAGGGATAAAAAGTAGCCTATGTGTTTATCCAGGGCTTAAACTACTACCATACCAAAATTCATCAAAACCGTTAAATAGTTCTTGCATGAAAGAGTAACAAACATCCATCCATCCATTCTCACAAACTTACGCATTTATAATAGTAGTAGAAATTAGGATGTCCTAGGATGATAAAGATCCACTCCAACATCAATGAAAAGGCCTGCTTGAGCTAAAATCTCACGGTTTCAAATAAATAATTGGTAAGAGCTTAGATTTTAGAACATTAATCCAACAGTTAGAGATACACTAATTTTCCCAGATAGGACTGGGTAACAAACCATGCAGGTCCGTATAAAGGGCCCCGAGACGATCAAACGGTTTGACTCAGACCTTACGTGTTTGATGCAACCGTTTAAGGTCGGTTTGATCGGGTTGTCAAACGGCACTGTTTAGTTTCACTGTCACTTCACTGTCAAACACAACAAAAATATGTAATTCCATCAAACGAGCTTCAAACCCGTAAATAAACCGTTCAAACGAGCTTAGTAGACGATGGGATTGGTTTGATTCAATCCAAAATTTACGTGTTTGAGTCAAACCGTTGGATCGTCTCGGGGGCTCTTTACATTAGTGAATAAATTAAAAAGAAATAGTCTATTGACACTTTATTCATCAAAATCGGATCAGTAGTATAGCCAATATCATTACCCTTCCTTTTGGCTTTGCCGTAGTCGATTATAAATGATGAAACTGAGTTTCAACTTTGAAGGTGATTTTTCTTTCCCAAAACTATGCGACTTATATATTTACTATGGAGTGTGGTCGAAACCGTGACGCAATAAATAGGGGTATGTACAGGATCGATGGTGCGGACATCCCATTAAATGCACCCACCGTGACCGCCCAACCCTGGCTTTACTAGCTTCTACCGCAACTTTGTCCAAGTAACTATTGATCTCGGAAACTGTAGCCTATCTCGGAATCTGACAAATCCTATTACTATTATAAATGTGAAAGTTTGTGATGGATGGATGTATGGATGGATGTTTGTTACTGTTTCACTCAAAAGCTACAGAACGGACTTTGATGAAATTTGGTATGATGATAGTTTAGTCCATGGATGCCGTCATCAGGTCACCGCTTTAGTGAAACGGGACCAACTTCAAAGTATACCCTTTACATCAAAAAAATAATTATGAAAATCGGTCAACAGACGGCGGAGTTATCATTGAACATACAAAAATATGTATATATATATATATATATATATATATATATATATATATATATATATATATATATATATATATATATATATATAATATATATATGGAAGTCGGTTAACAAACAAATAAAGTTCAACGACACCCGAGCTTCCTTATTTCGAAATAGATGAAATTTCACACTATGTTTATAACACAAAAGCACGTCTTAAAGTCAAAATAATGGAAATCAATATACGCCGATTACAAACATGTAGGAACAAGTTGTTTGTGTAAATGAACTTTATTTGCACAACCGTAGAAAGCGGACCGGTTCGGAGGAGTAAAATAATAAAGGAGCTTGAGTTACATACGGGCGGAACCGACGGAACAGACACACACACACGAGCTGCATCGTTTTGACTTTTAGGTCATAGTCTTATAAATTAGACACGGGGCATATCAAGGCTAAAAATGTCATCACTTTGAGTGCTACTCATTGGGGCACTCGAGTTTTGCATTTGACAATATAGACTATAGAGGTCAGTTTTGCGCTGTAAAAGGCTGCGAAGATTGGACTAACGAGTAAAAATGACAGACGAGATGTTATATTAAATGTAATCCTAATAAAGTATCCTAAAGGTAAATGGAAAGTTTGTGAGAATGGATGGATGGATCATGTATGGATGTTTGTTACTGTTTCACGCAAAAGCTACAGAACGGACTTTGATGAAATTTGGTGTGGTGGTAGTTTAAGCTCTATATTGACACTAAGGCTACTTTTTATCCCGATAAAGTACAGCGTGATCGTGAGATACTGTATTTACGAAGCCGTGGGCAAAAGCTAGTTTCATAATTATTTCAAAATAAAAGACTTGACTACACAGGGTTACGGAAACCATTACAAGGCTAAGTTCGATCGCTTACATCGTAGTAAGATCGATTCTCAACAGATGGCGTAAGTTTTTCCTTGTATGAAGAATTTTTTAGGCTAAATGTATGCTTGAGCTTGTCATTACGTTTAAGTCTATGTTTCAGGCCCTTTGTTATTAGATTTGAAACACCTGCTTTGGTAGTTTTCGAGTTGGGCCCTTGGTCATTTAACTTCTTCCAAGCCTCAACAACAATAGATTCGATTTTTTTGCAACTACCAACCCAACTGACATTATAATAAAAGTTCCACCAGTGAAATGTATTTTTTAAACCGGCATTTGAGACACAAAACACAACGCAACTCCTGTGAGCCAGAAATCACAGTGGTGATTTATAAGCATTATCATAGTGTCGTGGAACCACACTATGATATATAATGCTTATAAATTAGTAGCAACTAGCAACACATGCCATTCATCGAGATACCTGTCGTATTTAACATTAATCGTAGACTAAAAATCGATCTCGAAAACCTACCTTCAATCTCAGACCAAATATAAAGTAGTGACAGACATTTTCGAAGCACACGGTGAGGCCGGTCTAAGCTACGCCTCGCCGTGTAACAACAGTGTCACGCACACACATGTAACGAAACTACGCCTTACCTTGTGAAGTGAGCTGACGCGGTGTGTGGTTTCTTAGGTACCTAAAGGGTAACGGGACTCTATTACTGAGACTTTAACCATGATAGCTACACATTGGAAATTTTCACATAATATGATGTATCTCTGCTGCCGCCAGTACAATATTAGTACTAAAAACAAAATAAAATAAATATTTAAGGGGGACGTCCATACAACAAACGTGATTTTTTGTCGTTTTGTACCTTTTGTGCGCTAGTCCGGTTCGCGCTTGGCTGGTTTTTTTATGTATGTAGTGCGTAACTGCGTAGCTACACGCGCACTCCATACATAAAACCAACCTCAGTTTTTGTTTGTCAAAATCTTCACTTTTTTATTTGGTCTGAACATTCAATTAGTAAATAAAAGAACTAATTATTTTGTAACATGGCGGTTTCTCATAAGAGAACGAGCCTCGTAATGTTTGTAATGGAGGCAAATTAAAATACCGATTAATTGCGCAACAACTTGCTTACGATTTTTTATTAAATGTCGATCGGAATTGGATCGTATTGCGTACATATTATATTAAAATGTTAAAATTTAAATCTTGTAAAGAGACGCAAATCTTGAAATCGTTCACGTTTGTAGACAAAACCAACAAAGATTTCAAAACTAAAGATAGGCTATGACGTACCTACATTTGACAGAACAAATCTTCATACAAGAAAAAGTAACGCCATCTTGGTTTTCACCATACCTCAAATGTCAAAATGGCCCCAAAAACTCCAAAAAGGGGCCATTTAAGTGGAGACAGTTTTTGCCTCAACATGCCTCGTCTATAATATATGCGTCTGCCCATGCCCCCCAAATCAAAACAGCTATAAAATAAATGAATACGAGTACATCTATCGCTATAGGTACCAGTGGCGAAGGCTGTTTCTCCTTCATAGGGAAGCCCTAGCCTATATAATAGTTAGGGATTTCGATGAGGGTCTTCAAAAGGGAAATGGTAAGTGAAGCCGATAGGAATAGGGTTATAGGAACCCCACTCCACTGATAGATACAATTGAGGACTTTATAACAATAGGTACCGCAGAATTTAACAATATTTATTTTCGTGCTTAAAGTTAGCAGTCTGGCCAAACAAACTTTTGCACAGAATGTTCGAGAATTTAAGTTTTAATTAATTCTTATATCAACAAATGGGGCTGTGGTTTATAATGTTTTCAAAGTAATTAGCTATACGGTGTATAATGCGTCTCGAACACGTTTCAAATGCTAAATTTTCCAACATTTTCACATTACGTACTCAAAAACAAAACAAACTCAAAATTAATTAATCAACAGTAGATACATTTGGGTGCTTTTAAAACGTTTAGCACGACGGAGCTTAAGGAACTTCAAACACAAATTCAGGACCTAATCTACTACCATACCAAATTTCATTAAAATCGATTCAGCCGTTTGAGCTTTGAATACATACATATATAAACTTTCACATTTAAGTACCTATAGTGTGATATTTTAGGCGTATAATAGTAAGCACCTACCTGGGTAACCGACGTACGCTCCGAGTTCTGATAAATAATAAAAAATAAAAAGAATCACAAAAATATTTATCACACCGGGATTCGAACCTACCACATTCCGAATTTTCGAACAAAGCAAAAATTATGTATATTACATACGCATACCAAACTGCCAATCGGACTTACATAATAGAGTCGAAATTATTGATATATTGTTTGTTGCACGACGAAAAGACGACGAAAGAAAAAACATATAAGTACAGCTTAATTATTTTTAAATAAAAAATTAAACCGACTTTCAAAGTAAAAATGCACAAAAGAGTATGAAATATATCTTGTTTTCTAAATAATTCCCCTTTTCAATTCGGCTATAATTTTAACTATTTCTCTACCCAATCTTCATTATTTTGAAATCGGTACCAGCCCAAATAATAACCTGATAAAACAATATTTTATAGAATTTAAGTCGGTTTAATTTTTTGTTTAAAAATAATATTTTTTCCCTTTTTAGTCATATTTGTTAAATATTATTATTAACACAATTTAAGAACTTTTAAAATAAACTGTCGAATGTATAATTGAATACGCGCCAAGCTTCCATTAGGTATTGTTACATATAAGATAATGATGATGATTACTGTAAGTTACATAATGGCATAATATGCTTGCAGTTCTTTAAACAATGTCGAAATTTGAAAACGCGTTTCTTAAAAAAAAGTTCTGTTCGGTGCTTTTGGATCCAGGGTATACCTTGGTGCAAAATCTTCCCTTTTGGTAGCATACCTATGCTTGATTTACTTCACAAAACTCAAATCCCTATAGCTGTGCCTATAAATTTTGAGTTTTCTCGATTCCTCATAGATACCATCATCAGGTCTCCACTTTGGTGACTAAAGGACGAATTTTGAGTTATACCCTTTACAACAACTAAATAATTTTCCAAATGGGTCCACAAACGGCAGAGTAATATTCGAGGATATGTATCGATGTAAAAGACTATGAAAAGTACCTATTATCATCATAATGTGATGATTTATGGTGTGACGATGGTAGTGATGATAATGATGATTACTGTAATTGACATAGTGGCATATGCTTGCAGTTCTTTAAACAACGCCGAAATCCCCAAACATGTATCTATAAGGTCCCTTGGTGCAAAATCTTACTTTTTGGTAGCTTTTGGTAGCTTTAAACGAGACAAGGTAAGATACCCAAGCATATGCTTGGGTATCTTACCTTGTCTCGTTTAAAGTATAAGATGAATGTAATAACTAATAGGCACTGTACTAAACAAAGTCAACTATGCAAAATGGGTTAAGTTTTGCTGCGGTACGAAAATTAAAATGTAGGTCGCGCTCGCGACTATTGTTTTATGGCTCTTTAATAGCTTCGGGACTGAGATACCTAATGTAATATAGAACAAAGGAGTATAACCTACATTGTAAGAAATAAATTAGGTCAAACAGACACTTCTAACTAGTACTGTCAATCAACCGCGAATTTATTTAAAGAAAGGAACTGAACAAATAAATTATAATATACGTATTGGTCGCACAAATATAACGCAGTCATGTACACATAATCGAAAAAAGATCGATATACCAAAATGTAAATGCAGGATGGATCTAACTGTACCATATCTGTAAGGGTCAGTTCACAACGCGACGATGCGACGCTTCAGTTCAATTTTGAATAGCGATCTTAAAAATGCAGCGCCATGTCCCGTATCGTCTCGTTTCGGTGTGAGTTTAACTGATAATGGATATATAAGGTTTGGTAAAATCAATTACGGATATTTTTTACGAAGTTAATTAATTGTCTGTATAATATAAGGTCTTTAAAAATCAATCACGGATACTTTAGGCACATGATCCACTGCTTATGTAAAGAGGTTTAAACAGAAAAATAATTGTCATACTCGAAAAAAAAAAGTTTTTTTATATGGGCGAGTTTGCGTTTTGCGGAGAGTCACCCATACATGAGATGATTTTGTTAGTTTGAGTATGACAATAATTTTTTTGCCTAAACGTCTTTACATAAGCAGTGGATCATTTGCCTGAAGTATCCGTAATTGATTTTTCGAGACCTTATATTATACAGTCAATTAACTTCGTAAAAAATATAAATATGTATGAAAATATATAAATGTTAACTATCGTAGTCGCCTGTGACTAAGGTCATGTGACAACAAACACAAAAATAATAAAGTCTACAAGCGTG
The DNA here is from genome assembly GCA_037179445.1 of Phengaris alcon alcon. Lineage (NCBI taxonomy): Eukaryota > Metazoa > Arthropoda > Insecta > Lepidoptera > Lycaenidae > Phengaris > Phengaris alcon. The sequence continues at coordinate 14,198 of JAYRCH010000792.1, forward strand.
CAGTGGCACAGTTTGTTAGACACTATTCCGACGGGCTTCACTTTTAAAATCCCACCGAATAAACATAGCTCTTCGAATGCTTTAGGTGAAGGCTAACCTTTCAGACTACATACTATTTTGTATTTACTTACTGCCCTTTAACGATTAAGGTTAAACGTAGTAGTCAGGTAGGTTTCCACTGTCCACGTATTTAACAAGTATAATTACATTACCAAAATCTGTATGCAAACATTTATACATAACTGGCTGTTGCCCGCGGCTCCGCTCGCGTAAATGCAGCATCGCACGGAAACACTGTAATTTTTCAGGATAAAAAGTAGTCTATATTTTAATCTAGAGCTCAAGCTACTACCGTACCAAATTTTATCAAAGTCTGCTCAGTAGTTTTTGCGTGAAACAGTTACAAACATCCATCCGTCCATACATCCATCGTCACAAACTATCAAATTTATAATATTAGTAGGATGTACGTCACTTCTGCCGTGTAGGTACATTGCTTGATTCGCTCGTAACATGTAAGTGCTTCTATACTGCACCAAACGATTACTGTGTAGTATTTTTAGATATGCTCGCTCACGATTCCACACTTCAATGGGGGGAAAACTCATTATTTTGCCAACTGAATCACCATCCTTAATTTGCGCCTCATTTTCAGGACCCTTGTTTCTCGTTAACGGCTGCAGTACAATTGACGGAATAGCCACTTACTGCTGTTTACAAAAATATGGCGGTCATAATGGTTAAGACATTCCCGTTGGTCCATCACCGACTAACGTACCCACTGATCCGTGGTCAATGAGACAAGAGCTAAGGCTTAGCTGTATTTTACCAAGCAAGCCTTCTTAAATCTAGGATGTCAGACATCTTGGGGCCCTGGAAGATCGTTAATCCATAAATAAGTAATCACTTACAAGTATTAAGGATAAAATATTTTTATCCTTTTGTATTGGGATCGTGGAAATTATCAATACTTCTATACTAATATTATAAAAAGGAAAGATTTGTTTGTTTGTTTGCATTGAATAGGCTCTGAAACTACTGGACCGTTTTTGATAAAAGGCAGCAGTATTAGATATAGAGTAGACCACGGGGATGGACATAGGCTATTTTTATTGAGACAAAATCCTTTTGCACGCAATTCGCAGGCAACATCCAGTCCATACTAATATTATAAAGAGGAAATACCAATTTGTTTATTGGTATGTTTGTTTGCATTGAATAAGCTCCGAAAGTACTGGACCGATTTTGATGAAATTTGGCACAGATATTGATTAGACCACCAGAAATGACTTTCTTTTGCACGCACTAAGTCGTGGACAACATCTAGTTGTAAATAATACGGCTCTGTTGTTGACCACGCTATTGAATTGAATTTTCTTATTAAAGCATGAATTGTCCGACAATATGAACGGTTTGAACTACCCTGAACTCATTTTGTTAAGTCCCTTTATGAATTAAGCAGGTTTATGAAGTATTACAAGCACAGCAATCGCATAATAAGCTTTAGCTAAGCTCAAATGGACGTGGCTTTCAATGGTATTGATTTTCAATGCTATTTCAAATAAGTGCAATTGGATTATGGTTGAATTTCGCTAAATTTCATATAGGTATATCTGAATTCACGCGCTATTTTGGTTTTGCTGAGGGCGGGGAAGATTTCGTGCTTCTTTTTTAATTAGTTTTTTTTTCTTATCCAGACTATAATAGAGAGTCTATTGCCAGAGCCGATTTGCCCAAATATGGAATACATTTTTGATTGATAAATGCGTATAAATACAACTATTATTCGTTTTGCAAAAACTTAAAGCATAAGCATTATTAGACAATCATGCTTAGGTTAAATAATTATAAAGAAATTTTATTTTATTTCTAGCCTTTTTCACAAACGCCGAATAAGTGACAAATAGCTTATCCAAAAGTTTTGTCTCCGTCGCTCGGTGTAAAATAAGCAGCGACATAACTTCCGCATAAGCTATTCGTCACTTATTTAAAGGCAATAATTGTGAAACAGGCCCTTAACCTACCTATTAGGCCCTTAAATTTAGAATTAATATAACTTCTCGCTTCCTCTAAAATATGCTAAGCCTTAAGCGTCGTCTTCTTTTTAGCAACAAAATCTATGACTATTTTAGCTTTTTGTTTTCAACTAGCAGCTAAAATGATGCTGATAGTTCTAAGCTGATGAAATGCCCTCATTGAGGATATCGTTTGAAGTGCTGGCTGTAAGTGAATCGTGCATTCTCAGTCCATCAGCGCACGTATTGTGGTAAGTACATTCGCATTTCGCACGCTACTGGTCAAATTGCTTTCATCATTAGAGCGGAGCTGCACCCGAAATCAGAACAGATTTTTCTGTCTGTGGCTACGCTTTTACTAATAAAAGTAGTATTTCTACGCTTTTTTTTTAAATTTTGGACAGTTGTCTTAATTTATAACGTAGACGCACGCTTAGAAGGGGACTTTGAAAATTTTCACCCCTAAAGGGTTGTAAAAAGGGGTTAATCGAGGATTAAAGTTTGAATGGAAAATTTTGATGTACAAGCGAATCAATAAAAAAAAATGAGTACGTATTTTATAGTTTTTTGAAAATCGTTCCCTAAAGGGCTGAAATGGAGAGGGGTACAAAATTATGTACCTATAGTAAAATGGACTGAACTGGGCGGATTGCGTTGATTCTTGGCACGCAGATAGTTACTATAACGTAGGATTATTCTAAATTCATCCCTTACGGGGTGCAATGAATTCAATTCCACGCGGTCGAAGTCGCGCTCAAAAGTTAGTAATCATATGAATCAGTCAGTATTAAGGCTGCCTTTTTGCTTTAAGATAAGAGGAAGGAAAAAGTGAACTGTTTATTGTATAAAAAAGAAATGTAACTGTAACTCACTAATCACTCCTTTACTTTTGCAAAATATGTAAATTCATAAATGAACTGACTCTGAGTGCACGCTGCATAGACCTTTGACATTTATACAAACATTCTGGCGTTCCATTTACAAAATGTGTTCCAATTCAAGTGTTCTCGGAACTAGATTTTAGTTCGGAATCCAAACCGAGTATTTCCTTCATTTGTTACATTAAATATAATATACTGTATATATATTTCAAATAAAAAGCGTTGTCTGTTAGGGACGACTAGTTTAGGTAATATATCAAACTCAAATCCAATAAAATAAAATTTTGATAATAAATTAATAAGTTACCGCCAAATACTAAAACGCTACTTATAGTTAAGGGCTCCCTAAATCACTTTATCTGATTGGCAGAATGACAAATCTCAAGTGCCTCTTATTTCTAAGTATCCTACTATCGCTATGTATAGTATGTATTAAATTATAATACATTATATTATTACTCGTACTAATATTAATTTTTACTCAACAGAAACTCTTCAAAGCTTATGTAACTTTATTATGCTTAATAACTACTAATAAGCAAGACATGTTCTGCACAATACAGGGTTGCCAGAGATTTTTTCTACAAGTTCTTTAAACTGGCCAATTCGACGCATTGTCACATATTTTGCGTCGAATTGGTCAGAACAAAGCCTATTGAATTGTAAAATAAATCAATCTAAAATCTAATTGTAAATGAAAATCTTAGAAAGTTACTTATTAATTATTAGCGTATTCCCTCTTAAAAGGCCGGCAACGCACCTGCAGCTCTTCTGATGTCGCGAGTGTCCATGGGCGACGGTAGTTGCTAACCATCAGGTGACCCGTTTGCTCGTTTGCCCCCTTATTTAATTTAAAAAAAAATATATTATTATTCGAAGAACAGAAGATTAAAATTAAATTTATGTCATGAAAGGAAATCATTCGTACAGCGCGGCGTACCATTCAGTTTTTTTTTTCAAAAACAATTTTTGGGCACTTATGAGATGAATTATACTCTATATATATCATAACTCATGAATTTTCTTCTTTTCAGTCGACAACCCTGGTGCAGACAGTAATGAAGGGTTTAATATCGAGCCAGAATTTAATGTCAAAACAAATTACAGACGTCCTGTGTCTAGACATTACCATGGTCCCAGGACCAGTTGGGCATACTCATTTATCTTGACGTTTAATTAGAGCGAATAAACTTACTAATGGACTGATATTGATATTCAAAATTCAAAGACATTTTTTTTTATTCGGAGCTCGACACTGGTCGGCTTTTATTTTTTGTGCAAATACTAAATTTTGTCAATGGTTTTACAGAATCAGCAGTAAACTAATTAGGGAAGTAACGGTGACCTGTGGCCTACCTTCTTTTCTTAGCGTTTCTGGAAAAAAATGTGATTCCAATAAAATTAAAAAATATTTTTAAAAGCTCGTTAGTTATTTTAAAAAAACTCTATTGAAAACCGACCAAGCGCGAGTCGAACTCGAGCACCAATGGTTACGTACAAAACGGCGTTTCCCCCACTTATCTTTCTAGCTAACTCGTTTGTAACTGTCTAGCTCTCATGGTTCTTGAGATACAGCCTGGTGACAGACAGACGGACGGACAGCGGAGTCTTAGTAATAGCCAATAGAGTCCTGTTTTACGCTTTGGATACGGAACCCTAAAAAGCCATAATATTTACTGTGATACAAAAGTACACAAATTCGCAGACGTTTCTAGTGAAATACATTATCTGTTCCAACACGTTTTAATACTTCTGTCTTTGTTAAGACGAGGTGCTGTGAAATAAAGTGTCATTAAGACGTCCTGATCGTGATGTGCCTGCTACGAAGCCAATCATACTATACTCAAAGTCGACAGACTAAAGACTCCACAGAAAACTCACGTCTCTATGAATTTAATAGATCTTAAAGTGTCGAGATAGGAATGTGTTCTTCTAATTTAATGAGTTTTATGGGGGTTTTACATGGGTCGATGGATGGATGTTAGTTACTCATTCACGCAAAAACTACTGCACGGATTTTAATGCAATTTGGTATGGTAGTAGCTTAAGCTCTGGAATAACACATAAGCTATTACATTTAGCTTTTTATCACGAAATTGTACAGTGTTCCCATAGGATACTTTATTTGCGCGGGCGGAGCCGCGGGCAAAAGCTAGTTCAATATAAACTGCGATAGCACGGAATAATTAGGTAATTCACGATACGGCTAATGAAAACATCGCGTGGTCGCTAATCGCAACCCGTTCACTAAATCCTTGTTTTAGTTTATTGTGCCCAGTTTCAGGTTAGCATAATATGATAAGTTATTCTATTTTTAGTATCAACATAAGTACTACTGCAAAAGTCCTTAGGAAAAGCGTTTCGCAAGATTAAAAACAATCAACAAACACATTCTAAAAAGTAATCTCTCGTAACTCGTATATGGATCAGACAAGGATAAAGTATGATGTGTGATCCTTATATTTTCTTTGGGGTCTGTTAGAGGTGAAATAACTCTGAACAGACTGTATATTTACCATAAAGCGTGTTGTGAGGGTTTAATTATTGAGATATTTTGTATTAATTCGTATTGTTAAAATCGTGTAATAATTAATACAACAGGCACCTACACATACAATACACAGGGACGATCCCTTTTATGCCTCTTTAGTCATTAAAAGTGAGATTACGAATTCACAACAGTTTCGAAATGACATAGTTTATTTGAAAATATATCATTCGAATCGTGAAATTCGAAACGTAATTGGTGTCACGTTTTCGCTTGTGCCAAGTCAACTTCACGATAAATATTAGTCTATAGTCTATGGAATAGACTAAACTATATTTATACACTCTATGCAGTTCCCGGTACTGGCGAAACTGTTTACGTATCCTTGACCCTTCTCGGTAATCTGCGCAGTATCAAACGGGTGCATTTACGTCAAAAGCATTTTCATGTTCTTAATGTTTGTAACTTGTGTTTACTTAGCAATTTATCTCAGCTTTGAGATCTAAAACAACTATAAGTCAAAATACATAACTATTTTGTTTAGGTTGATTAGTTGGAGGTTTTCTTCAGATATTTTGCGACATTGACATTGTAGCCTGTAGGTAATACGCAGATGCAGACCCCAAAAAGCAACAATATTACATACTGCATAGACTTCTTTATTCTGGAGTCTTAGAGAAAATTCAATACCGGAACGATAACGAAATTAGAAAACAATAAAATGTAAGGCTCTAGCGACGACATACATATGTATAATATTGACAAAGTTACTGGTCGAACAGTTTCTGAACATTTTCCTTTGCACTAGGGCGCCTCAAAATATGTTAACAAAACGGAAGTGACCGCAGCGGCTGCAGACGTGGTCGAAGTCCCCGTATTTACGCGAGAGTCATGTTCGTGCGTACGATTCATCGACGCAGTCGCAGCAGCTGGTCGAGCGGCAACTTGTTCGATTCTTATACATTTTATTCCTTTCTACTTCGATATGAATTTTATATTGTTACTTTGTCTAAGCTGTAGTAGTAGTGTAGTAAGTCTAAACTGACTCATGACTGAGTGGACTCATAGTCGTAAAGTGTAGAAATCTTCGAGTCAAAACTCTCAAGGAACATTATCGTACCGAACTGTCAGTACGTAAAAGTTGTATCTAGCAAGTAACGCTTCTCTTAGTAATGCCGGCTGACAAGGTGCCGGCTAATGTCGGCTAGTGTCGGCGACGGACCATTTTAAATTTATCACAATCATATCAATTTATTCTTACAGGCCGAAAGAATTGAATTGGCACGAAACAATTATATTATAGAGATAGAAAAGTTAATTCAAAGATTTGAAATGACGTAATTCGAATCGTAACGTCACTGCTGTTTATGGTAGGTAATTTAAATTAAGATCACAAATTACGCATTTCACAATAAAGTCATGAAATATCGCAAGGAATCGTTATAAAATCTTTATAAAACAAAGACTCGAAATTCGAGAACTCCTAAAGAGTGTAAACTCGTTAATTTGCTTGTCAGTTAAAATATGTTACTCGACATAGTGTCATTGACTTTAGAACAGATTGTTATGAAAAGTAAATTATCACCAGATTGTAACTTAAATTATTATGTGACCATAGACGAGGCATGTTGAGGCAAAAAGTGTCTTCAGTTATATTTTTAAGACCCCACTTTTGAGATTTTTGGAGCAATTTTGACATTTGATGTATGGTGAAAACAAGATGGCTGACATTTGAAGTATGGTGAAAACCAAGATGGCGTAACTTTTTAATGTATGAAGTTTTGTTCTGTCAAAATATGTACGTCATAGCCTATCTTGAGTTTTGAAATCTTTGTATGTGAATAGAAAATAATGCAAAATTTTGAAACCTTATAACTATAACGGATTCTACTTATACAGTTTCACTTCTTGTGTAGTGAATAAAGATCAATTTTAATAGCTATCTTAAAAATGCAGCGACGCATCGCGTCAAATCTTGTCGCGGTGTGAACTGGTCCTACCGGTCATTATAATAGGTCTTTACCTATGAAATTGCCGTTCTGCAGTACTGGCCATTACAAATCAAAATAATTTTTGTTTGGCTAAGAATTCTAGTTTCAAATTAATTTTAATTTAAAAACATGGAATTCTTTTTCCAAAAGTAAACATTTCTTTATTGATTAGTGTTATTGGTGTTATTAGTGTCATTTTCATCGCATTCATTCAATCTTTTTCGTCATCATGGATACGTTAAAAATTCGAGTAGGTAATTATGGAATATGAGTACCGTTGTGGCAGCAACGCGGCACAAGCGGCATGCAAAATCAACGACGTTTACGGAGCTAACACTACAAACCAACGCACCATCTGTTATTGGTTTGCTCGCTTCCGTTCTGGAAATTTCGACCTGAAAAATGAACCTCGCGGTCGTCCGAAGACTTTGGTCGACAATGACGAATTAAAGGCAATTGTGGAAGCTGATGATACACAATCTACGGCTGAATTAGCAGCAGCTTTCGACGTTAGCGTCAAAACAATATTGGTCCATTTGCTTCAAATTGGCAAGGTAAAAAAGCTTGACAAATGGGTTCCCCACGAACTCAATGATCGCCAGCTAGAAGTACGCGTCGAGACGTGCCTTGCACTGCTCAACAGACACACAAATGAAGGAATTTTGAACCACATTGTTACCTGCGATGAAAAATGGATTCTGTTTGATAACCGCAAGTGCTCAGCAAGTTGTTTGGATCCTGGTTCAGCACCTAAACAATGCCCTAAACGAAAACTTACCCCTAGAAAAGTGATGGTCACTGTTTGGTGGTCTAGCGCCGGTGTGATTCATCACAGCTTCTTACCAAACGGAGTGAGCATTACTGCAGATGTGTACCGTGAAGAACTGAACACAATGATGGAGAAGCTGGCACATCTCCAACCAGCATTGGTCAATCGCTCGTCTTCGCTGCTCCTGCACGACAACACGCGACCTCATACTGCACAGCAGACGGTCTCCAAGTTGCAATAACTGGGGTAGGAAGCTCTCCGTCATCCGCCCTACTCACCATACCTTGAGCCTACAGACTACTACTTTTTCCAGAATTTGGATAACTTCTTGGCGGGAAAAAAATTCAATACCCGAGAGGCAGTACAAAATGCCTTTGAAGAATTTGTTGCCTCCCGTCCAGCTGATTTCTTTAAGAAGGGCATCAATAAACTGCCACTGCGTTGGCAAAGATGCATTGATTGCATGGTTGATTACTTCGATTAATACAAATAAAAATACATGAAAAAAATTCGTTAATTTTTTTTCATACAAAACGGCAATTTCATATGTAAAGACCTAATATTAGGTCATCACATATGAAATTGGCGTTTTGTAAAGGAGGAACATAAAGTCGGTTTTTTTAAACTTAATATATTTATTTAATCAAAGTATATACCATTGCTATCTATGCACTTTTGCCATCTCATAGATAGTTCGTTGATTCCTTTACAACCATTCGGACAGGAATCAATTAAATCTTTGAATGCGCTTTGGACTGCCCCATCGGAGTTAAATTTTTTCCCTTGCAAGAAGTTATCTAAATTTCGAAAAAAAATGGTAATCTGTTGGAACAAGGTCCGGGGAGTACGGTGGATGTCCTAGACATTCCAATTGAAGCTCCTCTAATTTGGTAGCCGTCTGTTGTGCAGTGTGTGGTCTAACGTTGTCCTGAAGCAGCAGTGGCCTAGAGCGAATGACCAACCTCGGTTGTTTAGCAGCTAGCTTTTCCATCATGATTTGCAGTTGCTTGCAATATCATAATAATGCAACATCTGCCGTAATCGTCTGGCCAAATTTAAGAAAGCTGTAGTGAACGACACTGTCAATAGTCCACCAAACGCTCACAAGTAACTTTTTTTGAGTCAACTTTCGCTTGGGGCAGGGTTTGGCTGGTTCGCCAGGGTTCAGCCATTGCGATGAGCGTTTCCGATTATGGCACAGCATCCACTTTTCATCACAGGTAATGATTCGATTTAAAATCCCTTCAAAATTGTGCCGGTTGAGTAATGTAACGCAGCAGTCGACGCGCGTTTGTCGGGTTTGCTGCACTCAATTCATGAGGTACCCACCTGTCAAGCTTTTTGACCTTCCGAATTTGCTTCAAGTGGATTAAAACAGTTTTATCACGAACACTGCAGCCTGCAGCTAACTTGGACGTGGTTTGCGATGTATCCGCTTCCACAATAGCCTTCAATTCTTCATTATCATCTTTGGTCTTCAGCCGTCCACGGGGCTTATTCTGCAGGTCGAAATTTCCAGAACGAAAACGTTGGAACCAAAAATGCACTGTGTTTTCTTTTGCGACACCGCCGCCATACACATCATTAATCCTTCGAGCCGTTTCTTCAACACTGGTCCCACAGTGGAGCTCGTACTCGAAAATAATACGATATTTCAAGTTTTCCATTTTGTAAACAGAGTGACGCAAAGAAAAAACCAAAAGAGGAAAAAAGAAATGAATTACGGTTTTCGAAACACAAATGCATGAGTAAATAGCGGTATAAATTTGAAATTGGAATTCCTAAACAAAGAACATATATTTGAGATCAAAGTGGCCAGTACGCCAAAACGCCAATTTCATATGTAAGGGCCTAATAATAGCAACTAGAAAAAAATTATATGTAAAGATTTACATTTAAAAATAGTCTTTAGTAAGGCTGGGACTATATGATCCGGAATCCGGCGGGCCCGGGAATATTTATAGCACTGAAAATGGATAAAATCGAAGTTTCGAGTGTCGAGCTGTCATATGTGACATTGACATTTGACTCGACACTAGTGTGTTCGATTTTCAGCTCTATTGTATTAGCGCAAGTTCTATTTTTAATGTTCTGAATTTTCCTCGGCCTACCGGATTCTGGATCTTATTATAATCCGAGCTTTTAAAAAAAGCGTTTAGTAATAACTGACTATGGTTTACTTCAATTTGCAGTCTGCAACCGGCTTGTGGACAGAGTGGTTCACGTAAAATGGCGCCAAACAGCCACATAATCGTCAATCACACTTTGGGGAGTATTGCGAGCAAGATGCGGGCTAAAAATACATTCTCAATCGCCATTTAATAAACTACATGTGGGTGGTCCGTAATATCACAGATTTATTGTCTCTCCCTCAAGTTAAAAAAGAAAATTGAAGAACTTGGAAGGAACTGATTAAGAGCATAAAATAAAAATAAAAACGTTCATTTACGGACAACTTTGAGATAAATATGGTTTGTTAGTAAAACTTGTATCTAGTTGTGTTACGGCAGAATACTAAAACGCTAATCAAAATTAAGAGCCCTTCTATTTACAGGCTGTCGCTGTCTCGGGTAGCCGAAATGACAAGGACAGCATGTGACTTGAGCGTCACTTAATTTAACTATCGTTCCAGTATTCGCCCGTTCGTATTTTAAATATTTAATATTGAGCATCCACGGACTGGTACCTGGCAACTGGTGAGGTACAGTTATGAGATAATATTAGCATCAAATTTTTATAGAAATGTACCCCACTTATGTCCGGTTTCTGAGGTGAATTTCTCGGTAGTTTATCTATTCATTAGCGCTTTTGATTCGATAGCTTAATTGCGTTTGTGAATAACAAAGTGACAATATAAACTAAGTTTAATTTAACTGACCAATGTGTTATGGGGTCCATAATCCGGATATCGAATACATAACTCGTAATTACATCGCCTAATTATAGCAATACAAAATAACTTTATCCTTGAATTTGAATAAGATTCACCCAGTGACCACTAGATGGATCTTTTAGGATACGGAAACCCGGCGCAAGATGAACTTAGGTTATGTAGAGTTTATATAAAATCTTCAGAAACCGGGCAATAGTCGGACCGTGGCCAAACTGTAAAATATCGAAACGATAACGAAGATACAAAAGAATAATATGTATGGGACAAACCGCGTGACGTTGCGACGAAATATGTCAATCCCAGACACATGGGGGACCTTAGCCAATGTTACTATATTGAAACGATAATAAAGTTCCACACTTTCGACAGTAATAAAAATAAACACCCTTACTAATAAAAAGATTTACACAACGCATAACTTAACCAACGTTGCTGTCTTTGTCTGTCAAGTGACTTTTCCAACGAATCAGACAAATAGGGCAACGTTGTTTAAGATATCCGTTGTGTAAATCTTTTTATTAGTAAGGGTGTTTATTTTTATTACTGTCGAAAGTGTGGAACTTGTCGAGTATATAGTGCGAACAAAGTTTTGATCGTTTTTGTGATCTTTGTGGAGTAATGTGGAGAGATAATATTTTCAAACCAGCAAGTGTCCCGCAACTTTCGTTTGCAAAATAAATGTATGCGGGACCCTATTTTTTTTCAACGAAACCCGAAGATAAAATAGCCTAAGAATACTTCCATATAACATCAGCGATCTGAGTAAAGTGAACCACCAGTGAAAGTCCGGTGGAAAATGGTCCGGCTGTTTCAAAGATTACCCGGAACAAACAGACAGATAGACGGACAGAAGAGCAAAATTTCAAAAAAAAAATTTTTTGGTGTAGCTGTAGGTACTATGTACCGTACATTATGCTATCATATATACCTACACTTAGTACAAAGCTGTTAATTTGAAATTACAAACAGACACTTCATTTTATTTACTTATTTGATTTTTACTCGATATTGATTATTTTTATATTGATTAGGTAATATTGTTAAGGCCGGGCGCACTCTCCTCAATTAGAGGACTTTTTGTTGTTCGTAGTTTAGTAACTACGAATGTTACTAAACTACGGTACGGTACGGTAATAATAATATAGTTTATACGCGTTAAGACAGTCAAATGTCAATAACTACAAATTACATATTTTTATAAAAAAACTATAACCCGACTACGTTAATTATATAGCCTATGTTACCCGGGCTGTTATTACGAATATATTGACACGTCATTTATTAAAATCGTACCAGTAGTTCAGCCGCTACGGTGTAACAAACATACATACATCGACATTAGACTGCCAAAATCATTACTTACCCTTCCTTTACCCTTGCTTCGCCGTAGTCTGGTCAAATAATCAAAATTGATCAATAACGCTTAAGCCGTATTCACACTTCACAATAACCAAAGCCATTTTGACGTAATATTATCTACTTTCGCGTCGATGGTTTGCCAATAATAAAAGAAGAAGAAGATCTATTGATATTTACCGTCTTCTTAACGCGAATAGACATAATATAGAGATAAGTTCCTACGTGTGAAAAGTGTGTACCTACATATTTAAGTATTAAACAAATATTTCATTAATGTATCATTTTTGACGACCTCTGTGGCTCAGTGGTTCAGCGCGTCAATGCTCAATGGTATTAAATATAATATAATATAATATTATATATAACATATAATATAATGAAAATCTTAAATATATGTATAGTTTATAGGATTAAATATACTTCCCTTTTCTGGTACCTGTGAAACAAGTTCTTCGGATAGTTAGCACGGGGCCAGATTGACGTGGTGTGAAGTGTCTATAGATACTATTATTATTTTGAGAAACTGCATCTTAATTTTGATATAGGTAAATGCGAACTCTATTATATACATATTTCGCCATCCTTTTCACCTTAGTACGTTAGATTAACACACAAATCAGTCCATTCACACAAGTCTCAAGAAAACCATTCGATAAGTTTAATTTACGACCAAAGTAATTGTACCAGCAGCAGTTGGTTAACAAAACACTAGTTATTTATACTGGCTCCGCGTTAAATGTGAGTTGTTTTAGCCCAAATTGTACAAACGACGGATAAGTTAAACACATGAAATGTCTAATAATAATTGCTAAGTAGGTACAATGTACATACCGCGGTTTCAGAAATATTCGAGACCTACATAACATAAATACATAAGGTTAGGGACAATTCACAATTTCACACTGACAACGAAACGATACGCGACATAGCGCTGCATTTTTAACTTAAGATAAGAAGACTCAAAATTGAACTTTATTTATTACATAGGAAAATACACGTTTCATTGTACGAGTTCGAATGTTAAGTCCGGTACAGCGCATGTGCAGTTTATGACTAATGTCATAATATGAAACTTGTATCTTTTTGTGTAGTGAATAAAGTTCAATTTTAAATAGCTATCTTAAAAATGCAAAACCGCGTATCCTTCCGATCGGGAAAGAGGATCATATTTGTATGACACTGGTCATCACTATCTAATACCTATAGATATGTTATTGATTGTACTGTAGGTTCTTGGTGGAAATTCATGTTTCACAGTAATAACACACAGGACTTCTTGCACTATTTCCACTTTAATAAGTATTTAAGTACATTAATTTTAATATATTACACCGACCGGTTTCGACAAAGTCAAACCTGATGATGACTTTGTCGAAACCGGTCGTGTAATTGTAAAATACTTATTAAAGTGGAAATAGTGCAAGAAGTCCTGTGTGTTATTACTGTAATACCTATAGACCATCTTGCTCCATCTGACAATAACAGGGGGGCCTAGCAGGAACAATTGATAGCAACGTAACCGCAACTTTATTGAATTGAGAATTGTATGAAAATCATGAACACTGCAACGCCTAAACAAACATTCGATAACGTTACGAATACGTTGCTCTCAATTGTACCTGCAGCCTGCTAGGCCATCTGTTTCCATTCTCTTTTTAAAGAGAGCATCCTCATTTCCCAGCACTCGGATGATTGTACTATTCAATTTAAAACTGTTCTAACATTCAGAAAGTAGAAACGAGAATTTATTAAAAGACGAGAACATAAACAAGGTGAAGTTCTAAATTCGTTACTATTTTTTTCTGTCTGGCTCGATCATATACCTACCATAACAAACGAAAATACCCGTTTAAACTTACAGACATAGATTATAAAACAATAATTTAAATTAATTAAGGCAACTCTGAACGCTAATGACAGACGCAATACGGCTGAACGCGACTAGTATTCTTATAATAAAGATTTCAATTGCTTTAATAAAGAATATTGTAGTATAAGTCCTGAAGGTCCTGAACTATATTGTATAGCTTATAGCTACCTCAGTTAGTTCACACTTCACACTGAGACGCGTCGCTCCGCGTCGCCTTACGTCGCCTTACGGTGTGAGCTGGCCCAAAGGGACGTAATTTTGTGAGTTGCGTAAATTCTTCTGCATTCGGTTGTATACAAAAGTGAAGTTTGTGTCAACGCCAGATGATGGTATGGAAAATAATTTGCGCAGCCGCAAATACGCAATTCACAAGTCACAACTCACAAACTTATGCTCGTTTGGCCTCACCCTAAGTATTTTTTTTATCATCGTTACTAATTTTATAAAAATGAAAGCGGGTTAGTTTTTTTTTTATTGTTTGATGTTTCTCATTCACGTAAAAACTACTTAACCGATCATCATGAAATTTGGTACACATATAAAGTAGATCACGGAGTCTTCTCCGCGCCGCGATAAAGTAGTTATATAAATATATATATATATATATATATATATATATATATATATATATATATATATATATATATATATATATATATATATATATATATATATATATATATATATATATGCTTATATACTCATAAACCGAGTTCAAAGTAAAAATTAGGTATAAATAATATTTGTAAGGAACTTTTCGAATCACTTATCACACAGTTGGCAGTACGGCACTTAACACTTCATAGTAATCATTGCACACAAAGGAGACCTTACTGCCTGGTAATTAAAATACGTGGCCACAAAAAATATTTATTGTAATTTGTGTGAACGGTTTATTGATCACTAATCTTATTTTCTAAATAATTCCCCTTTTAAATTCGATTAAAATTTTAACTATTTTTCTACACAATCTTCATAATTTTGAAGTCGGCACAAGCCAACTGAAACGTGAGTTCTATAAAATATTGTTTTATCAGGGGATACTGTTTGGGTTGGTACCGACTTCAAAATTATGAAGATTGTGTAGAGAAATAGTTTAAATTTTAGACGAATTGAAAAGGTGAATTATTTAGAAAATATTTCTTTCATACTTTTTTGTGCATTTTTACTTTGGAAGTCAGTTTAATTTTTAGTTTAAAAAATAATATTTTTTCTATTTTCAGTCATGTTTATTATATCATTATTAACACATTTTAAGAAAGTTTAAAATAAGCGTTCGAATGTATAATTGAATACACGCCAAGCTTCCATTAGGTATTGCATATAAGATAATGATGATGATTACTGTAAGTTACATAATGGCATATGCTTGCAGTTATTTAAACAATGCCAAAATTTGCAAACGTGTATCTTTAAAGACTGAGGAGTTCTGTTTAGTGCTTTTGGATCCACGATCATGACAGACGACGGACGGACAGCGGAGTTTAGTTTAGGAGAGTAATAGGGTTTCGTTTTACTCGTTGGGTACCCTAAAAGCGATGATTTCACATATCATCCATCAACCAAAACCAATAAAAACAGCAATGAACACAAAATCACCGAGAGCATTAAAAAACGAGTTTGATAAATATTAATGAGATTTTAAGCGCCAGGAAAAATATTAAGGTTTTGTATTTTGTTAATTAAACACAAAATTTTGCAGATTTGCTTAATCTTAATTATTTTGCCAAAACAGACTTTAAAAATATTGTCGGAAGAACCGAAAGAAGCATTACATCATCTTCAAAAATACTACAGCTATCTTGAATAATGCAGCGCCGCGTTCCGTATCGTCTCGTTTCAGTGTAATCTGACCCTAAATTCAATTTGTTTTGAATTTTGGGTACGAAGATAAGATGCTAACAGCTACATGTTAAAACGCTACTTAAAATTAGAAGCCCCTGCGTTTTATATAGGGATATCACAGGACATCGCTGTCTGTTTGTCAGACAAGGACATGTTTCCTATCCTTGTCATTCACTTGAGTGTCACTTAATTAAGTAGCGCTACAGCATTCGGCCGCACGCTATTTAGACAAACGATTAACGACAGGCGTTGGTGAAATTAGGACTGTCTGCTATTATGTGCGGAGTCCAGACTTCTCCTCATGGTCTACCGACCGTTAAGTGGTTTCCCAGGCATTACGAAGGCATTCCACACTCGGGAAGACATAAAATTACCGTGTTTACGTAAATTAACTGCTCCTCCGTGCTACATAATAATAGAGTTTTGACATACGGCTTGAAGTATGAATTACCTTGTAATGTACTGAGAGTAATAACTACTGTTAATAATATATAAACCTAGCTAATGTCCAGTTTTATAGGGTTCCGTAGTATACGTCTCGGAACCCGTCCCGTCCGTCTCCGGCTTACCGTCTAAACGGTTAGTGCTAGAAAAATTAAAATTGTCATGGATATGTGTATTTATTAAAAGTCGACAAAGTGCTAAAATAAAATCATGAAACATAATTTTTTTGGGGACACGTGAAGTGGGGATGTTTTTTTTTTCTCGCGTCTACCCCATGTGGTGGGGTATCATTAGATAGGTCCTTTAAAAACTTTGCGAGGTTGCTAAAACGATGATGATTTAGGTATTCGTTTGCTAGATATTTAAGTTTAAAGCGCAACGCAACGCAAACGCGATAACCAATCAAAAGCGCTATTGTATATATAAACTACCGATAAAAAAAAACCTAACACCACGTATTATAACAACGATAACGAAGTTCGAATAGAATAAAGTGTATAAGATATTGACATAATTATTTCGTCGCTAAATCACGTGTATATTTTTGAATTTATTCGTTTCTAACCCAATATATTTCATTCGTTATCGTGGCAGCCCGGGAACTTTTATGTTTTGAATCCGGATTGTCTTAAAAGTTAAATTTCTCTTCTCACCAATTTATGGCATAGACATAACATAAGTCTAGGATAGTAATAAGTAAAATTTATCAAAGAGTATCTAAATCTAACAGAGTCGACAATTTTACGCTTGATGGTCGCCACGTTTTCTTTATTCATAAAAGACAACCGTCGCGTCGTGTCGTCCGTCTGTCTGTCAGTATATAGTTACAAGTTGCAACATTAGAAGGCTGTGTAAAC
Organism: Phengaris alcon alcon; assembly: GCA_037179445.1. Taxonomy (NCBI): domain Eukaryota; kingdom Metazoa; phylum Arthropoda; class Insecta; order Lepidoptera; family Lycaenidae; genus Phengaris; species Phengaris alcon. The sequence goes on from JAYRCH010000792.1 coordinate 31,610, forward strand.
AGTACCTACCAAGACCAACACTTAACTACTGTCAGTCCGCAAATAATGGCCGACCACTTGAGGATTTACGCCTGTGCACGTGTGTGTGAGTGTGTAAGTTTGTTGTGTGTGTGTATGTTTGTATGTGACTTGCATTTCCTGATACGGCGTCTACTCTGAAATCAAATCTCCTAGGATTGGATTGTATGCAGATTTATTGAGCTATCTAAGTTACGATATGTGTCTCCGATTTTTATTGGTGATTTTATTCTAGGTAGATTTTTACTCTCCCTGGCCGGTACTAACTTTTAAGGGAGAGAGAATTTAATGTTCAAAAAACCGACAAAGTGCGACTAGCGTACGAAGGGTACCTACCGAAAAAAAGGCCAAAAAAATAATACGTTTACTGTATGGCAGCCGCACCTAAATATTTATTTTACTCTTTTTTGTTATAGCTGCAACAGAAATACATCATCTGTGAAAATGTCAACTCTCATGGTTTACAGCCTGGTGACTTTTTTGCCCTTTGGGCACGGGTCCCTAAAAATGATCTACTCCTGTCTCCGATGATGCAGGCGTTCATGGCGATGCGGCGTAAATAATGTCAGGCGATCCGTCTGATCATTTTCTGGTTATCTATACTAATAAAGCTGAATTATAAAATTGGAAAAATTATAAAGCGGAATAGTTTGTTTGTTTGCATTGAATAGGCTCCGAAACTACTGGACCGATTTTGATGAAATTTGGCACAGATATAGAGAAGACCATGGGGAAGGACATTGTACATTGAAAATGTACGGTTTCCGCGAGAATAACTTTTGCGCGGACAAAGCCGCGAGCAACATCTAGTATTCTATAAAAAAGTAAGAATTCCTAACAATGAGTCAAGGATACATGATATGTACATTGCAACATTATTTAAAAAAATCGCGTGATATTACGTTACTAAGTCTGAAACACATTTCGTCCCGACCCTACCCGTCACTATGGAACATGAGGACTAGGGATGCCAGACGTCCCGTATTTTCCGGGACGTCCAGTATTTCAGGTTTATTAATGTCCCGCGGACAAGCGCTGTCCCGTAAATCGAGCGAATCGAGCGACCTTGGTTTAAAAAGTACCAACTGAGTACTCACGCACACAATGCTAATAAAATCACTCAATCCACAGAAACATAATATCAAATATTTCTCTCTAATTAACTAAATGTTTTTTGTCTGGCTTATATTTAAAACATTTGTCCCTTATAGGCTGAAAAAACATGTGGCAACCCTAATAGGGACGCTTGTTAAAACAATGTTTGAGGCGTTTACGAAAGTAAAAATCTAATCTAGTGACTCTAATTTTTAGGGTTCCGTAGGCACGGACGGACGAACATAACGAAACCGTTAGGATATCGAGATCCTTATGGTTTCGTTATGTCCGTCCGTCCGTCTTCGGCTTACCGTCCAAACGGTTAGTGCTAGAAAGATGAAACTTTGCATAGATATGTGTATTTAGTTATTAACCACGTCGAGAAAGTGCTAAAATAAAATCACGAATAATATTTCTCTTGAGGTACCTTTAGTAGAGAAAAAAATCATCTCCATTTTACGTGTAGGGGTCACGTAAAGAGGGGATGATTTTTTCTCGCGTATACCTATTACCTCATAACTTGCTTTACGTATTAGGCTGAGACAATATTATGATCCTGAATCCGGCAGGCCCGGGAAAATACAGAGCATTGAAAATAGAACTCTGTGTTCAAGAGAGTTGAAAACGAAGTGTCGAGTGTCGAGTTAGAGAGAGAATAATCTTAGGATCGTTGAAATGTATTGAAATCTTGATCTCAGATTAATAGCTAAAATGAGATTAAGATTGATTATTAATTTCGGGCGTAAGTCGACAACTTCCTCAGTGGGTTTAGCACTAACAATTAACAAGGTATTCGGTACATTATCAAATGAAAATTGTATGGATGTGACAAAGCCACAATTCACAAAGCTGCATAATCATGAGAAGCAATTCAACTATTCATTAGCTAGCTAAAGGCCTCCACAGACGAGAGGTCGATCGTTTCAGTTAGAACTGACGTCAGTTCGGCCCTTAGATTAATAACGCCTAGATAGTCTTCAAACAAACGCATCGTACAAAGTGAAGCAAGCAACAGATAGATGTAGGCGTAAGCATTACATACCGACACGCACACAAACAAAACTTTAAATTGTGGAGTGTACTCTTAAAATTGGAATTATTGTATTTGTTTTTCTTAATATCTTTGTCATGTCATGTTTTTCACATAATTCTCATTCGATAAAGTTACGAATACGTTGTTGTCAATTGTTCGTGATAAGCACACAAACACATTCCCTTATCTATTAACTGTTAGACCGTCATAATTTGACAAAGTGACAGCTAAAAGATACGTTATATCACTAATTTGCGGTAAAATAGCCGATTAGCCGCCAAAGTGGTTCTGAAAAGGGTTAATATGTTAGAATATTACACCATTTCGTACATAAAATAGCTGCCACAAGCCATTTGACAACCTCTGTGCCTCAGTGGTTCAGCGCGTTGGTGCTCAAGCCGGGGGTCGCGGGTTCGAATCCCGCCGAAGGAACAAAAAGTTTTTCTTTGTTTCTGGATCATGGATGTGTATTAAATGTCTATAATATAATAAAAATCTTAACTATATGTATAGTATAATAGTATTAAATATACTTCCCGTTTTCTGGTACCTTTAACACAAGTTCTTCGGATACTTAGCACAGCACTCACAGGGGCCAGATTGACGTGGTGTGAAGCGTCCATAGATAGATATTATTATATTGTGAGAATGTTGCTAAATAGGAGAAGGAAAAGATCCTAGGTAGGGGGAATTAGTGTACAGCTAACAGTAGCGACGTGTGCATATAACACGATTCACACGTCCGGCTTCACACAAAATTTCATGATGGGTATTAAAGTAAGTTCTGCAAGATCTACAGGCTATCTAAGGCATCCCTTTGATGGAGAACCAGCCTTCGCTACTGACAGCTAATAATGTCAATGAGATTGGATCTCCAGTCTCCTATAGACATTTAAGGAAGATTTGCTTAAGTCTTAATTAACTCTTAACACAATTTCATGCTCACGCCTATTCGCCATTAGGGGTAGGCCTACTATTGTTATTCGTAGGCACTAGTGACTACTGACTAGACGACAGTCCACCGAGCCCAATGAGCCCAAAAACGCAGAGTCTACGGAGCAACATGGCAATTTAAAAGCTACAAAAAGTACCTACAGTAACTTGTTGCTAAATTAAAAAGTTAGGTACCTGCAGGACTAAAAAAACGGCGATTTTTTGCTGTGTTTATCTGCATACATTTTCAACTGCTGGGACATCATTCGTGCATAAATTTTTGTATAGAGCGTTTTTAATGCTCTCCAACGATCTCACTTTTGTGATGACTGTATTTCGTCAACGGTTGATCGTAGATATGCCATTGCAAAGACAATATTTCCTGGCTTTTAATGTACTTTTCGAAAAGCTAATAAAAAACTATGTATGTTCTGTATTTGCATGTCTCCAACTATACGGAAATAGTATATTCATAATCACTTTAACAGAATTTAGGTTTCATTTCATATTATAATTAATAACAGTTATAAGGGATACATGGGGGTAGTTGAGGGAGAACTAGCTTTTCTCATACATCATCCATCAACCAGCCAAGTATATTGTTACGATTTGATTGATCTATTTACTGTCAGTTATATTTGTGATAATAGGTATATCATTTGTAATGTTTGTCGTTTATAAATAATAATGGCTCAAAAATCAATAGACCTTTTCAATACTTACTCAGTATTAACCTAAAAAGAAGAATAATATGGAAGGGGTACTATAATCGAAGCCGTAAATCTGATTCAGCAGTCACACAAAGCACCAATGGCAAAAACCCATAAGAGTTAAAGAGAAAGCAAATCCATGTGTTTCCTTTTTTCTAAGGTTTTCTCGGCGTTGGTGATCCTTAAGAGACCATTTTTACGACGTTGGAATTACTACTTTTATCCAGGCACTCATAATAAGTGTTAGCATGTGAGATAAGGAATGATATATGTTTCTTCTCTTACTAAAATCCGGGTCACTACATTATTACTCTGAAGTAATAACAAGCATTTTAGCATTCGACACATTAACCCTTACAGTATTCAACCAAAAAGTTTGCTTATCAATCTCTGTAAACTGTAGAGTCTAAGATATATTCGGCCAGTGTCGGTCAATAGATCTAATAAGGTTATTACAAATAAAGTCAGGTTAAAATAAGGTCAGTCAGAAATAAGGTCTACCGATTAAAGAGCATAAAACCTAAACAAGAGCGAGTCAGGACACAGCTTATAGAAGGGTTCTGTACATATCTACGCGCAATAAGTTTTTTTTTTTCAAATAAATTCAAAAGTTAGCGGCGAGCTATCCCTTTACAAATTATCCTTTTTTAACTCATAACGGAACGTTTAATATGTAAAATATAATTTTTCGAATCGCTATATAGCTTCTTTACGTGTAGAATATATTATTATAGTTAAATGCGAGCGAGCAGAGCGTGAGCAATATTTTCTTTTGATTTTACTGGTTTAATTTTGTCTCATTATAGTTATTACTCTGAAGTAATAACCACCATTTTAGCATTCGGCACATTAACCCTACGGTATTCAACCGAAAAGTTTTCTCATCAATCTCTGTAAAGACTAAGAATTTCGGTCATTATCGGTCTATTCAGTTATTAAATCTAGCCAGTTAAAAGTTGAAGTCGGTACCAGCCAACTTAAACGTGAGCTCTATAAAATGATGATTTATCAGGATATTGTTTGGGCTGGTACCGACTTCAAAATAATGAAGATTGTGTAGAGAAATAGTTAAAATTTTAGCCAAATTTAAAAGGGGAATTATTTATAAAATAGATTTATTTAATACTTTTTTGTGTATTTTTACTTTGGAAGTCGGTTTAATTTTTTGGTTAAAATTAATCTTATTCGACGGTACCCCACACGGTGGGAATAGAATGAACAAAAATATTCATTCCCTCTTTCCATGTAAGTACATCTATACACAATCTTTTACTAGGTATACCCATCTATCTATATTCATGATTACAGAAATTAGAAGAGGGACATCAGACAGACGGATGGACAGAGCGCAACTAGGAACCCTTCCTAATTGTAGTACCTACTACAGAACCCCAAAAAGTACTCAGGAATGTGTTCCAAAAGATGAGCTATGTTGATAATGACAATGTTGATACGATCAAGAGAAGGTCACGGAATTAAAATGGCTTCTCAATGGTCAAGAATTGACATTGATTGATCATTGCATACTTGGCCTTCGGGGCTCGGAGTAAAAACCCGTCATTTAAGAGGAGCTTTAGTAGCTCACTATAGGTTTTAATTTAAATTAAGGTAACACACTAAGTTTGGGGAGAAATATTTTTGAGAGTTGGTAACGCCGGTCAGGAATCAGGATACCAATTGAGCAAAAGCCTCAGCTCCAGCTCACAATAAATTAAAAAAAAAACAGGATTCCAAGACAATACAAGAGTTATGTAAAAAAATATAAATATATACTAAACCATTTTGACTGATAAACATTAGTTTACACATTAGTGTTAACTCTGGAATACTCTTGGTATCCTGGCGGCCGAATACTCATTCTTAAATTAAGAGGAAATTTTAATCAACTGCCAGTGATGAGCCTAACTTAACGTAGCGTTTAAGAATCTGGCCGTTAGTCACTAGGCAAACTTTACGTACGTTTTCACAAGAACCGCGGTATCACTCCTGTATGATCTAATCACTAAATTATTCTAATGCCTGAGTAATCTCCCACGATATGTGTTTTAATTAATAACATTCCCACTGAAAATAATTATACATTTAATAATATAACGGATCTGATCATTCTGATTTAAATTAATTTGCGGATAAAAATGTAGTAACTAGTAGCTAATTGGTGTTATTAAGCTTTCAGTTTGTCTCAATGAAGCCGACGTCTTATAACGACCTTATTACGACCATTTATAACGACTATAATTATAAAGATTTTAATTGCTGCTCATCGCAATATTTCGAATAACATCAATTATACCAGTATATCAACAATCTACATCCGGCTTGATGAAACTAGGGTCCTGTTTCACAATCGCCTAATAAGTGGCCGATAGCTTATGCCCGGAAGTTTTGTTGCTGCTTTCTTTATATCGCGCGACATACCCAAAACATGTAAATAAGCTATCTGACACTTATCAGTAGACTGGCCTTCATTTGATTAATAGGATTTTACTTTAGACGAGAACGAACTATCAAACATATAAACATATATTTCCTCTTTATTCTATTAGTGTAGACTACTGAGTACTGACTACAGCCACACAGTAGAAAATATATATACTCACGTACAGAAAAACAGCTTTCATAGAACGAGCCAATAATTCAAAATTGTAAAATTTCGTCGTATCGTTTCATGATAAATCCTGAAAAAGAACAATACCAATGGTTCTCGATTCGTAACACAAAGGATATTGAAGCCAGATATGAGTTACAACACAAAAATACGAGCATTTCAGCTTTAATATCCACATCAAAGCTCCATAATAATTATTCGTAGCACTGGCCTGGCAACAATATTGCTTCACCATAATAAGCAAAATTTGCTTATATTTATTAAATTTAATTCTACTAGTTGTATTGGACTCGACTATGGTTTTTTGCAAATCGTATGCCTATAAAGTAATGTTTCTATCAACTATCAATTCAATAAAATTCAATTCAAAAGTTGTTTATTACCCTTATAGTATTTTACAAATTAAAAAAAAAATACTGTAAAATTGTACATATATGATATACTTAACTAATTTATTGCACAATACACTAAGAGTCTCTTGTGCTGGAGGGGTTGCCTGCTCTTCAAGTTACAGTGTGAAGACATCGATAGTAATTGTAATCAAGTTAACATATGTAATTCTTTTATATATTTTTATTCTAATTCAACAGATATTTTGAAACTATATTCAATACTAGCTTCAGCCCGCGGCTCCGCCCGCGTAAATACAGTATCTACTTATTCGGGAATTCACGGGAACACTACTTATTCGGGATAAAAAGTAGCATATGTGTTAATCCAGAGCTTAAACAACTACCTTACCAAATTTCATCGAAACCCTGAACTAGTAGGGAAGTTTTTGCGTGAAAGAGTAACAAACATCCATCGATCCATCCATACATCCGTCGATCCATCCTCACAAACTTTCACATTTATAGTGTTAGTAGGATTGCCCATACAGACTCTGTAACTTGAGTGTCCCTCTCCTCCCGTTATTACTACAATGTATGTAGTATACTACAGTAACATAGTGCGAGAGAATGAAAATATAGATATATACTTACTAGGTATCTATGTCATGAAAATAAAAAGGTCCTCTGTTTATCAAAGTTTCACTTCTATTGCGTGAGATCTGCACGCAGGTTTTTAAGTTTCAATAAAGTATTTAACAGATATAGCGTTTGTTTCGCGTAATACCAATAACAATGATATTGTGAGCGGCAGTTTCATAGAATTTGTTCCCAAGATCTCAATAGATTATTTTTATCGTAATCATTTTAATCGAGCAGCTAATTATACATAATATTAGGTATGTGCTTTCACTTTTGTAGCAAAATCCAATAATAACTTGACGACGATAAAAATAATAGTTACAACTTACACCTAACAATTTGCAGTTAAATATTAATTACTTCTCTGGTTGGCAAATTGGTAATCTTTGCTCCAGACTTAAGATCTAAAATAATTGGGTCAGAAGTCAGAACTCACAATTTACTCCTTAGGGAATCGAATAAAAAACTACCTACTCTCATAATACAGATATTTTTAAACCCTGTTACCACAGTAGTTTGTCACTGATACAAATACTAGCGACTGATGTTGCTGTCTACATTCACAGAGTATAAAATATATACTTACGTACATAGAAACAGCTTTCATAAAACGATCCAAATCGACCCAAATTTGAAAATTTCGACTTCCCCTTCAACGGCCCACAATTTTTCCAAACAAACGTGGACACACCGTATGCTTGTAGTCGTGTAATCAAATCGAAAGCTAACTATGTATATGTGGAGCTATTTGCCGGTTCCTCTTTTTTTCATATGTGCTATAGCTTTCTCATTTCAATAGACTACTTATATATCGTAAATATTTTTGGCAAATTTTAGGTGAAATTCAAAAGGCGTAAACTTAACTGATTAATGTACGTCTACACATTTGATAATATGATCAAACACCGGATATACTAATTATACTAATATTTTTATACTACCTTTATCAACTGTTAAGGCTCCCACAGATGAGAGGCCGATCGTTTCAGTTGGAACTGACGTTAGTTCGGCCTGAACGGATTCGAGCACATACACGGAAAAAAATCGCATCCGACCCAACTGACGTCGTTTCGGCCTGAACGGATTCGAGCACACACACGAAAAAATCGCATCAGTTCGTTCTAGTTTGCCGCGAGCTACGGTCGTGTTTATTAATTGTAAACTCACTACGCTTATAGACGATACACGCCCGCACGGCCGCGGCTCTGGCGAGAACTGAAGCGTCACACAACGTCCGTTCAGTCCATCCGTACAGTCCAGAATTAATGTTGCCAACTTAGTTATTTTACAAAGTTTTACTACTAAATTAAGTATTTTATTCCCTCCTTAGTTAGGAATTATAATAGTTGTTAGTATTGTTTAAGCGGGAAAGAGCTAGACAGTAATCATATGCAAAATGGCCAACGTTAGGCACAAAAAAAACAAAAAAAAATTGACACCTTATCATAATAATACATCGTTTTCCATTCGTCCGTAATTTTCTTAAAACTACCCGTTTAATTACTATATGCGTAACATTTCCTCGTATATTTTAATTTAACGATAAAATTTACAATATAATTCAATAAATAATATTTTTTTCAATATAACAAAACCTAAAATGCAGTGGTTTTGGGGGCTTTAGGGATTCCTAAGTTGAGTAGCTTTTTTGATAGTTTTCAGTATTCTTTTAGTAGAAATCTACGCGAGTTTAGTAGTTTCGCAAGAAAAGAGGTGGCAACACTGAAACGAATCGCTTCAGTCCATCCGGCCGACTGATGCGACCTCGAAATTGCACACAGACGATACGAATTTGCATCCGTTCAGGCCGAACTGAAGAAAAACCGGACAGTATATGGGGCTATGTTAGTAAAATATTACTTTTTTATTTTTAGTTATTATCACACATACAGAACATGTTTTTACGCTCAAAGTTTATTAGGTATTATTTAATAATAATTTTAATTAGCTGTTGCCTGAGATTTTAAAATGATGTCAGACACTATAATACCAATGACCAATATATTTTAGGGTTGCGGAGTAACTACAAGGAACCCTTATAGTTTTGTTTTGTTCGGTCCGTCTGTCCTAACTAAATCCGGTAAATATAGATGAAATTTGGTACAGTTATAAATTGCATAATGTAGTCTTTATTGTTGACATCGTCGTGTAATTTTATTTATTTTTATTTATGGGTAGCTCTAGTCCCCATACATGTGATTTTTTATAAATTTTATAAATGATTTTACTTTATTATATCCCATCATGTGGGGACTGGGGTATCGTCAAATATTTTTAAATAACCTCGCCTGTATTGAAAATCTGTATTATACAATAAAAATCTTAAATATATATAATTAGTTCGTTGAGGAATTACCAGATTGACGTGGCGTGAAAGCGTCCATATTAGAATTCACCCTTGTATCCACAACATAATGCATATAATGCAACATACTTACTGACTTACCTACCAACATGCTACATATTATCAAAGTGTAAAGTACCAAATACACCAACATTAGTCGACTAAAAACGCATACGGCTTATAATACTGTTAAAAGGAATAAAAAAGAAAGACATTATCTACGGTCTATGTGTATCTAATCATCTAAGTAAGTGCAAGTACATCGAGCCATTTAAATCGAGACTTTATTACTGGGAAGGTATTTATTATTCAGGTATGTTAAGTTTCCATATTTGGAGGCTCACCCTGGAGTCTTCCATATCCGTCGGCATGGCAACTAAAAAATAAGCGGCCAGATATACCTTCATTCCTAAAACGAACGAGCACCGACATGGAATAGAAAACCACGACTAATATAAACTTTTATTATGTAAAAAATATAAGTTATGAAACACTGAATAACTGATGCCAAATATGGAGTAACATTTTTTACTGTATAGTGCATAGCTACACAGTGGAACCTGGTTTCTGTACTTTTAGCAATTATTTGCAAGCTTTTATATTTTTCTTCGGTTATTCAACTACTGGAAATGTGATTTAAGCATACTAGGGTTTCTGAAGAGGTTATATTAACTTAATAATTTCTTAAAGATCAAATAGAGTAATTAATAAGCTCAGAATGTTAAGTAGTAATTTATTAGAGTTTTCTCAGTAATCAGATTATAAATGATTCTAATATAGGTACATAATATAATTTTATATAAACAAAACTCCAAAAAGTGTAAAAAGAATACAAATTTTATAGCCCAAATAGGTAAGCTAAATAAAATGCCAAGAGTAATTCAAAAATGCCGACTAAAAAGCATAATATAAGCAGTTGTTTCATTCACAGATTTAATGAGATGCAGGCTGGCGCCCTATCTTCTGTGCCGCAATGAATGAAATAAACTATTGTTAAAAAAAAGAAGTGTCATAATTGTCCGCACGTCATTGTTTTTTTAAGTTGGCACGGCGTGAATGGGGGACAAAGGAGTTCTCTCATAACTTCTTTGGCTTCTTTTATGGGCAGCCGCGGGCTTTGAAGCCATCATAAAAAGAGGGCGAAAGTCCCTAAGTTACGGTTAAATTTTACCTCGGTACCTGACAGTGACCATACTTGCTACATTTTATTGAACTGAACTTGCAACGCATCTCCCTTTTAGAAGATTTTAATGACATTCTCAAGTTATAACTTCATTTTAATATTGTATTTATGTAGCTTCTGGCGTTTATCATCCAAAAGTAAAGCCAAGCAGATTAGGTTAACATTGATTTAATATTAAAGATCGTTGGTGCTTAAGTTAAAAGGGCATGTTTCAAGTACTAATAAATGTCAGATTGTCAGCTCCTTATTATATTCTTTACAAAGATTTCAAAACTCTTTATTCTTAAATTTTTACTGGTAACCTACCAGTACTAATAACAATACTCGTTCTATTCATTACATGATTCACTTGAATTGTTAATGTGTATGAATGCCATGGACTGAGATCCCAGGCCCGCCTGACTATCACTTACTTTTAAATATACATTTATATCATATTGTAGTACTAGTGTGTGTAATAGAGATGATTGATATTCATCGATAGTGAATAAATATCAATGGTTAGCTGGAAGACATCGATTTTTTGACTTTGATAGCATTGACACATCGTTGATATGAGAATTAAAAAAAATAAAAAATAATAGCTATTATTTATATCATCTGAGGATATCAACAACTTATCGTTGTTTTCATTAAAAAAAAGCCAAATCATCTATGTAGAAATAAAAAATCGTTATACTTCTAGCCTCTATATATCTGTTCGTACAAAGTTTAGGTAAAAAGAGATTTGACAAGTTTGGTTCCTTACATTATTCAAAAACCAAAAAATAAGATCGATATTCGATACGTTATGAGGACGTAAGTAGAGTGAGTACTATTTTTTTCAACTTTAGCACCTTGTACGTTAAAAATTGGCTTACAGCACAAACTAGCATATATGCATACGTTTATTCTACATACATCATTACTTATACTAGAATATGATATATATTTTATCAGCAAGGCTGTAGATAAGTGTCAGGCGGGCCTGGGATCTCAGTCCATAATGACAATTAGTTCTCCTACACCTGAAGCGGCGTCTTAACAACCTCTTTCATGTCTCGTTAACACTTAACTAGATTTACCGAACAATGTTCAAATAAAATTTCGTGTTACCTGAATGTAATTGTGTGATGTTTATTTAATGATTATTGTTAAGGCTTTTAATAATAAGGTTGTGCGACCAATCGGTGGCACAACCTTATTATTATTAAAACATTTTGTATCCTTTTTTTTTAAATAGCAGCCTAAATAGTGAAGAATTTTATAAAGCTCAAGAAGTTTATAAAAACAATATTATTTATAAGCTTATATAATCGGAACGTTCTTATTACCTTAGTGAATGTAGGTACAAAATGTTTCGACATTAAATTATATTGACCATAAATAATAAAACTCTAGACCGTCTATAAGGACCATATTGACTTATGCACCGTAAAATGCACGGGCATAAACTGGTAATGCATTTTCTCCCTACCCCCATAAAAGGTAACGCTATTAGAAGCGTAGATAAATATTTCATACATGGCTAAACCGTTAAAAAGGTCAACTCCAATGCATAATTAATATCGACTATGCATGTTGAATCGGATGTTAATTAAGTTTTAAACCGTGGGTTTCTTTAGATCCTAAAGTAAAAGCTAGTAAACGTACTGTAGCGGATAACTGTGGTGGGACTCCTTGGTGGGTCCAGGCACACAATATTTGAATACCTATTCGTATTTAAAAAAAAAAGAAGGAAGAATGAAACAGAGCGCGTAGGGCGTAGGATGTCCTAGTTCCAATTTGTATATCTTATATCAGTGCAAAATAATAAAGAAGATATTATCATCCAAGATCAAAGTCAACATATTATCCAAAAATAAAAGAATTTGGATGAAAAACAGCTTTGGTCTGATTGCCCCAGCTTATAGAGACGGGGCGGAGATCTCCAAAGTCCAAACGCACCACCTTCGCGGACTGAGACCCTTAGTTCAGTAACAAAAAATTCGGCCCAAAAATTGTTAAACCAATGTAAGATTAGCGCTTCCAAAAAACTCGTAAGTACAAGATTTTCTCCAAATGAGGACTTCTTGTGTCCTGATGAGAATATTTATCAGGGTCTCGTCTGCTGGTGACAAGTGACAGGTGTGTCACTGTATCACTGTACCGGCGCGTCGTGCGTGCCAATATGATAATTCTATAGGTCATTAGACCGACATTAACACTATGAGCCTTCTTTTGACTTCTACTTTCATATAAAAAAAGTCTTACGGTCCATGCTTAACTGAAATAATCAAAAGTGGAGATTATCTAAATAATTACGTTATTTCATATCTTCCATGTTCTACGACGACATCATTGGTTATTAGATTAAAGATTCTGTAATTATTTATACAATTATGATACTTTAAACCGACTTCAAAAATGGAGGAGGTACTCAATTCGACTGTAATTTTTTTTTCTTTGTATCTTAGAATAGAAAAGAGGAATCAGAAGTCAAATTCCTCATTAATTTCATAACCATAAATCATCCCAGCGTTCACAAGGTGTTTGTGGTGTCGGAAATAAACTGTCAACTCATAAACTTTCATGTAAACAAGATAAGCTACAAACTGTCACGGACCTTCGCCTGACATCTTGACAGTTGACAGCTCTAATAAAGTGGTAACAATATTATCGATTCGAACTTTCATCTTCTATCAAACAGGATCAAATAAAACTTAAATGTGAAAAATATGAAAACATTTTTCACTGACACATTTATGCAGCGCTTACAGCATGGATTAGTTTTTCTTTCACGTATCTTTTATGTTGTTTATTTCAAATTGTATTCATAAATAATGTCTACTTATAACATATTATTATATTCCTAGAGTGTTTAGTTTCCAAACGTACTAAAGCCAATAGGGAAGGGGATAGGTATTTAAACTTACATACCGAATTTTGCGGAAGAACTTACAGAAAAGTATTGAAATTTCCATAATAATTATGGAACAGGCAAAAAAATCCAACAGTAAAAGTTTGTAAAAAGAGCGCAAATCTATGAATATGCACGCAAATCATGCATCAAGAGCAATTTAAATTCAAAAGCGAGAACGTCAAGTGCATGTAAAACGCGCTCAATTATTCACTGAGTCCACAAGTCTGCGTAGATTGCGATAAATGGACAAAAATTGACCCCGCGCTGCCATTGGCACTGAATTATAGCAACAGATGCAACTCGCATGTTATTTACGAGCACTTATATTAAAGTAAAATGAAAAAAACATCAATTACCTAGAAATGCAGCTTTCATGAATACCTAAAGTTTGTTAATCCATTATCTACACAAGATGGGAATGGGAAGAGATGATTTAGTCCCAAGAACGGAAAAATCTGCATAAGTAATAATATGTTTGGATCTTAGATTTAACTGATAGTATTATCTTTATTCGGATAGATATTTTTTATTAATGACATGCGATTCCAATTTAAGTTTTTTTACGAATCGACGAATGAATCCATTCTATTGACACCGCATTCATTATAATCGGATCACTAGTTTAGGCGCTACGGTGGAACAAATCATAACTCTTCCTTCTGGCTTCGCCGTAGTCTGGTAAAAACAAATCAGAATTTTGGATTCATCCAGTAAATTAACAGAATTTATTAATTACCACAGAATTTATGATCATTAATGTTTTCTCCGCTGAACTTTTAACATTTTCCCGCGACGTCGCGTCGTTAGAAGAATTTCATTAAAATTTCAAACCATTTAACAACCTTTAGGGTTTTAAGCGTACGACCTTATAAAATTGAAATTTTGCAGAGCTTATGGCAGTTCATGAAGAAAGGTGATTTTTAAATAAAGAAGGAACTTAATTTTTTTTTCTGAGGGTTCTCTTTTACTTTTTACATGCAGCCAGCATCGGAGGATGTAGGTTCATTAGAGTTTCATTATGAATAAATTAATTATGCATTTGTGCGAATCGCATGAGGAAACACGCTGTATGCCAAATAGCGGCGACACGCTAATGATAATAAACGAGAGTTTTCTTTCAACGACGCTGAAGAAAACATTGAAATAAACAAACGGAAAACGACAGACACGAAGCAAGATGTCACAATGCGAATGTAAAAACGCGGTAAATTTTAAGAAAGGAAAGTTGTAGGAACTCGTTAAAGTAATTCATAATACATGTCTCGTAGGAATAAAAAATTAAAAGAAAATATATTTATAAGCACACACAATATGCTCACGAAGATATCCCAAATAAGAATAGACCATAGAGCCAAAAGGGTGTGGCAGAGAGCACCGAGTCCAATAGTTTCTCCTATGGGGCTCGGTGGTCTCTACGCAGAGACCCGAGTATGTAGCTCTCTTCTAACCAAATAAACTTAATGAGTGCTTAAGAAAGAACATTTAGAATTACAGCACCATAAGGATAGGTAAAATATTTCCGCGCATGTAATGTTTAGGTAACACATGCAATCGTTATCATACATGTTACATCATAGATAAGAGATTACTTAGTGCTTTAAGGCTGGGACTATAATATTGTCCAGATCCGTAGGACCGGGGAAAATTATACTTTCCCCGGTCCTAAAATTAGTCCTTAGTCCCAGCCTAACTCCATCTGTAGACTTTCGAAATGTGGTTACGTATTTAGCATAACTTTTTATATTAATTGAAAGCTATTAAAATTATGAAGATTTTTCATCATTTTATAATAAAAAGATTTGAAAGCTTAAGTTGCAGTGGTAGCTTGGAATTTTCGTTCAGAATTTTGTTTTGTTTTAATTGTTTATGCACTAAGAACGATTACTTTAATTTAGATCTTGCGGCAATCTAACAAAGTTTGATTGAATCCAAACCCGGCGATGTATAAACACCCGTTTACTGACACGGATTAATAAATTGGCACATAGTTATGTAGTTAGACAGATGAATATGAATATTTGGGCTATAGATTTAATATTTAGAGCAATTTTAAATTGATAATAATAATCATCGAAGATGACACCGAATTCATTCATCTAATATAATTTAAATTAGTACAGTAAAACCTCTTTATAATTGTGGAGTCTGGCATGGTACAATATGAAAATTTCAATATCAATTTTAACGTTATATATATTATTAAAATGATCATATACGTCTCTGGAATTTATCGGTACCTTCAATATAATAAAAATTATGGTTAATATTATACCTAAGCCACAGACTTCTTAATAGTTACATCGTGACCTAAACTTGATATTTTTCTTTTCAACAAATATTTTTTAGAATGTTTATAAACTCTACTGTCCAGTTCGTTAGGTCTGTGCAGCAAGCGTGGAGGACAATTCCTATTGTACAAGCTGGAGGGAGCCCTTTGTTCGATTACGGACAATTCGATGTCGACTATCCCACAAAACTTTTCATTATTAACGTTTATTGTATTTTTAACACACAGCTTTTGATTGCGGCCCCGTCTGTGATTTTCCTACCTATTACATATAATTTCATATAAATTTCCCTCTTGACGCTCACTCTATTTTTGAATCTGCATTATCCGTTGCGTAGTTTTAAAGATCATTACTGTTTTCTAGCTTAATTCTAGGTTTTGCGGACATAGCCATGACTTAACCTAACAAAAAGGACCTTTTAATGAATGAATGCTCATATTATTATGATGTCGTATCTCATATTATGCCTAGCGTGTGCCTTATCGCGAATTACGCAAAAGATAATTATGGTGTATCGAAGAGTGATCGTCACCGACACAATACGACATTTAGTTGTTAACACGGCATTCGATACCGTTCAGCTTTCACTACAAAATAAAAGCTGAAGATTTTTTGAATGAAACAAGACAAGAAGACAATCCTAAATATAAGACATTTTAAGCTAATCTTAAGGAATCTTTAAAATCTAAAATTCAATCGTAATTAAAAATACACCTACGACAAAGGGAGTATACCTATACTAATAAATGTGAAAGTTTGTGAGGATGGATGGATGGATATTTGTTGTCTTGTTTGCAAAAACTACTGAACGGATTTTTATGAAATTTGGTATGGTAGTAGTTTAGGCTCTGCATTAAAACATAGGCTACATTTTATTCCGAAAAAGTACAGCGCTCGCTTGGGATATAGGATATAAATTAAACAATCACCTGTTACAAATCAAACTACTTGTCCGGTTCTAATCGCGGTTTATTATAATTTTGGTTTATCCCAACATTTCGGCAACTTTACAGCGGCCGTGGTCATGGGATGGTTCAGGTGTAGTCTTTTCGTAACCACGGATGCTGTCAAGTTGTTTCACTATTCGCGTAAACACAAGAAATCAATAATCACCCTCAGTAATAAATTATAATGCTTCAAGCTTGAGATATTCTCTTTCCCTTATTGTTCATATATAACTAACAAAAGAATGTGATAAATAACTTTTATGAGATACGGTACAACTACACATTTCTCTCGTAATAATGAATTGTTTTAATATTTATTGATTGATTTTATCTTCATAAGTAACTGGTAATTTAACCTTTGTTATCTAAAATATCCAAGTACACATAATTGTAATATTGATAAAAAGTGTCAGTACCTACCCAGTACCAGACATAATAAAAAATAGGGGTCCTAGTTTAACACCTTGAGAAACTCAGGAAACAAGTTCATAACATTAAAGTTAGCCATTGTCATAAAATATTTAAGGTTAATATAAATATTTTGAGATATACAAAGCAAAAACCAAAAAATTGGTTCACAATAAGGTTAAATTTTAATTTTTTATCTTTTTCTAAAATTTTTTCTTAAAGTTGTGACTTGCGAGTTGTGACTCGTGGACACAAAATATGGCTTTGATATTTAAACCAATGTGCCTCAAATTACATTGTGGTTTTACAAGGAAATTAGTTTCTTCACATAATAAATAATTTTAGTCACCTTTATTTACCTTGAGATCTTAACTTGTTAATTAATTACCGCAATTTATAATTCATAGCTTAATATTATCTTACATTCAATACCCTACCTAGTTTTATATAAATATAAAAAAAATTAAGTATTTTTTTTAAATCTAAAGCATTCAGATTTTAATCTTTACGTAGTATAAATTGAAGTCGCTTCCTTTCTTGTTCGCTTAGATGTTCTATACTACTCAACGGTTTTTAATGCAGGTTTCAGCAATAAGTAGATAAAATGATTCAAGGGGAAGTTTTATATTATAATACGAGGAGCGGGTCGCTAGTCTAGTATATTTCCTTCACTATCTTAGATTACACGTTATAACAGTTAGGTATTGCAATCTTAAACTACCTAATTAGGCACTTTGAAGTTGAATTTACTATTTTATGTATTCGGTACACACGATCCTAAATTACAAAATATTGACCTATTTTATCTTATCATTGATACAACATTTGCGTAGAAATCGTTGAACAGTCAGCATGCACCTTTATGAAATAAAACCAGCATCCCCAACAAAAATACTCACCAGAAAAGGTGCAACAGGATTTGCTCATGCACTCAAATGTTCCAAAAAAAACAACACTAATTTAAAAATCAAATTCAAACAAAACACATAAAACACAAATATGTAAATAAACGTTCGTAGGTATGTACGTAAAGTTTTTAACGTGATAACTCCGAACACGCCCGTACGGCTGCGACTACAGCCGACGCGAGACTGTGAGAATTCTTTCGAGTAGGGAGCTTTCGTGAATCGCAGTAGATATTATACTTACTTGTCGTGCATCCCGCTCGCTCGCCTCACCTGCTGCCCAAAAAATTGGGAGTCTGTCATTTCGCCGAAATATCCGACCGAAAAGAAAAAGTAGGTACGTTGTCTACGTACCTACGTAATTATTATCAAGTATCAACATCAACATTTTTAAAAAGCCTATAAGCCGACTACGTAAATTATATATCCTACATTACCCAGGCTTTTGTTTGTATTAATATAACGAATCTATAGACACCTAATTTATTAAAATCGGATCAGTAGATTTATCATTACTTAATACTTACCTTCCCTTTTGGCTTCGCAGTAGCCGGTTAAAATATACGTCGTAGGCCATGGCATTGAGGCCTATGACTATCAATCAATAAACTGAAGCTAAATTATGGTCGTCAATCGTCATTCTACATAATCCCACTTTAATATGAACTTTGTGAATTTTAACGTTTAAATTATAAATGTTAGTAAATATTGCACAGTTTCACACCAACTTAGAAAATGAATAGGTAATAAATACCAATGTAACACAAACTCGCAAGTCGCAACACACAAGTCACAATTTGGAATATTTTTTAAATAGGTATTTAAATCTACCCTTTACGATAATTATTATGAGTCGACTTCCAAGATATGATGTAAGTACCTAGTAAGTACACAATTACATATACACAATTATTATGTTTTCATACATCTTTTTATTTCACAATTCATGCTCAATTCAGTCTGTTTGTTGAAGTGTCTGTTTGTAATTTCAAATTAACAGCTTTTCACTTAATGCATATGAAAGTATATGCGGTATTGAAAATAAAAAGTCAATTTTCAAAATTTTTGTCTGTCTGTTTGTTCCGGCTTATCTCTGGAGCGGCTGGACCGGTTTTCACGGGACTTTATTGGCAGATAGCTGATGTTATAAGGCGTAACTTAGGATACTTTTTATCCTCATCCTAATCATCAAAAAATGTTTAACGCCAACGAAGTGGGCACTGGTCAGCTAGTTCACAAATAAAAGCCAAACATAAATTTAATTAAAATGTAGTATTGATGGGATCTTCATGGGCTCACATTCCACAAGGATCCCATTATTGCCTCGAAATTTATAAGCATAGGCATAGTATCTGTAACACTTCTGGATCAGGTTTGATAACAATCCCATGGACAATTTAAACATAATACTTTAGGAATAGGAATCTGAGTAAGCTTTAACCACAAAAAAGATTGAATGATCGGAATTCAGAGACACAAGTATGTATTTTTTAAAAGCTGGTAGAGACAAAAGTCTTAACATATGCATGTCAAGACATATTGTCTATTGTCTAAGCGTCAGTTGCTCAGTTCACACCGAAACGCGACGCGACGCGGCACTGCATTTTTAAGATAGCGAATCAAAATTAAACTTTATTCACTACACAACAAGAAACACGTTTGATTGCAAGAGCGGCGCCGCGTTACGCAGCTAGGTGCAGCTCGAAATTAGAACTCTTAATTAATTTTGAATCACTATTCGCTATCTTAAAAATGCAGCGCTGCCTATGGAGGATTCCGTAACTATCGACGCGCAATATTTTTTTACTTTATTACAACACTTCGAAATTTACTGTCCGATTTCCGTGTAATAATACTACGGATTCCTAAAAAGTAAAAGAGAATTATATTTACAAATTTTATTTAGTGAATCAAGAAGTTTAGTGTTAAATCCACAATATTATCATAAAATATGGCTTTTGACATTAGAAACCGCAACTCTCAAGACTTTCAGGCTTCAGGCTATCTGAGAACAATAGTTTTCTCGCCTTCAATAACCATAGTCATTAGCCGCTCAGTTCGGATAAGTCGTGAATCGTGATGCCGGGAACTCATTTTGGAACTCAAATCCATATCAACTTGGTATTAAGAACCCCGAGGCGATCAAACGGTTTGACGCAAACACGTAAATTTTGGTGTGAGTCAAACTAATTTGATCGTTTACAAAGCCCGTTTGAACGGTTTGTCAAACATTAACGGGTTTGAAGCTCGTTTGATGGAATTACATATTTTTGTTGTGTTTGACAGTGAAGTGACAGTGATACTGAACAGTGCCGTTTGACAACCCGATCAAACCGACGTCAAACCATCATCAAACACATAAGGTTTGAGTCAAACCGTTTAATCGTCCCTTTACATTTTTAACCGACTTCCAAAAAAATTGAGTCAAACCGTTTAATCGTCTCGGGGGTCCTTTTTAATTTTTAACCGACTTCCAAAAAAAGGAGGTGATTTTTTGATGTTAAGGGTATAATCTAGTTGTAATATAATAAAGCTAATATAATAAAGTTGGTCATGTTGTCACCAAAGTTTTGACCTGATGATCTCGAGATGATGAGGAATCGAGGTACCTCCTAGAAATTTATATGGACACATATAGTGATTTCGACTTTTTCTGAAGTAACCCAAGCATTTGCTACCAAAAAGTAAGATTTTATACCCTGGATGCAAAAGTACTGAACAGAACTCCTGACTCCTTATAGATAGGTACATGTTTGGGGATTTCGGCGTTATTTAAAGAACTGCAAGCATAAGCCACTATGTCAATTAAAGTAATCATCATCGTCGCCACCATCATCACATTCTGACGATATAATAGGTACTTCTCATAGTATTTTACACCGACACGGATATCTTAGAACATTACTCTGACGTTTATGGACCAATTTTCAAAAATTTTTTTTTTAAATTTTACGAAATTTCTTCTTTGTGTTGTGTCTCTTCTATGTTCTTCTATGTTCTTTTTTGAAAAATTATGAAATTAATTTATGAAAGGGTATAATCCGAAAAAGTCCCGTTGTTACCAAAGAGGTGACCTGATGATGGCACCCATGAGGAATCGAGGGAACTCCTCGTAATTTATATGGATACATATAGTAATTTTGACTCTTTCTGAAGTACCCTTAAAATACCGTTCCGACCTTAAAACAATAAAGATTGTGTAGTGAAATGGTTAAAATTTGAGCCGAATTTAAAAGGGGAATTATTTAGAAAATACTATTTATTTCATACATTTTTGTGTATTTTTACTAGGAAAATAAGACTTGATTGATGAAGATTGTGTGGAAGTTTCCCCAAGGCCGCATTGATCCCTATACCTAACATCAGTTAATAGTGGTTTAGGCGTGATTACGTAAAAGACAGACAGACAGGGTTTGGTATTCACAAATATAACATTAGTCCTACTACTATTAGGTATAAATGTTAAAGTTTGTGAGGATACTGTATTTACGCGGGTGGTGCCGCGGTCAAAAGCTAGTAAGAAATAAAATATAAGTAAGGATCTCAGTGAGGATAATAAAGGTGATCCATTCGCGTTTAGTTTGCATTTTGCAGTTAGTAGGTACATGCAAAAGTCTAAACTGACCACAAACGCCTAAGCTGTGTTCACATTCACCAATGACACCCGCACATAAAGCGTCATCTGGTGGCGTAAGCGGTATCAAAAACGGTCAATAAGAATTTTCGATTATTTTTCTGTCACCAGGCGGCGCTTGGTAGCCCGAGGGTCCTTGTCGTGTCAAAAAGCTGTCAGATGTCACGAATTTAAAAACCCTCATTGAAGTAAGCCACTTTAACTTTTTTTATGGACGCTTCACACCACGTCAGTTTGGCCCCGTGGTAATTATCCGAAGAACTTGTGTTACAGGTACCAGACAACGGGAAGTATATTTAATACTTTTATACTATAGGTACACATATTTAAGATTCTTATTATATTATACACATATTTAATACACATCCATGACCCAAGAACTCAGAAAACTTTTTGTTCCTTCGGCGGGATTCTAACCCGCGACGTCCGGCTTGAGCATCAACACGCTTACCACTGAGCCACAGAGGTCGTCACATTTGCACTGATGTGAATGGACTATAAACAAATAATAAAAAAAGCCTTTTATTTTATTACATAAATCTCAAAATTTATTTACATAAATCTCAAAAATTATCTCAAAATCTATTTGTTACAATCATATTAATTACATAAGTTTTATGATAACTAAGCTTTATAATAATATTTTGCACTTTAGACCACAACATAATATTGAAAGGATTCGCATATTAATGTTATTATGTACCTATTTACAGTTCAATATTTTTTATAATTACATAACATTTAGTTATTTTATCTCATCACCAAAAATTTCATTTTTTATATTTATTTATATTAATAGTTATTTTTCTTAAGATTTTATTCATTTCATTGCTCCATTTTATTTACATAATTTCTTCATTAAATTATGTACATTACAATTAGCATTACAATTTTTTCATTACGTCAAAGTCAATAAAATCAAAGTTATACTTATTACTATGTTTTTTCTATCTGTAATTTAATATGTAAGTGTACATTATTTATTACATCATTTATTTATATTTTTAATAATTTCAAAGAAGTTTGTGTATTACATGATTACATTATACTTACTGTCTATTTTTTCCTAGGATTGATTTTTAGTTATATTATTTTCTAATTAGACCTATAATTACATACGATGGTTACTATGAATACTTAAAGATAGATTATTATAGATTCGTTAAAATTTATTATGTTAATCCAAATTTTCTATATTTTTTATTAATTTTTATTAGATAATTTATATAACATTTGACCGTAAGAACCCCTCTTCATTTGAGGGTGAAGGCGTCCTCCAGACAAGACCACAACTGTCTATCTTGGGCTTTGTCCGACCAATTTTTAGCTGCTGTTTCTTTTAGTTCGTCGTCCCAGCGCGTCACCGGTCTTCCTCTTTTTCTGCTTCCTCTAGGTCCTGGCCATGTTGTAATGAGTTTTATTCATCTCGTCTGTCATCCTTGCTACGTGGCCCGCCCATCGTCGTTTAGTGTAAATGTTGGCGTTTTCGACACCGGTTATTTTTCTAATGAATGCGTGTGGTATGTATAGGATTTTTCTAATGATTGTCAAAGTCCTCTCCATTGATCTTTGTCAGTGTCTAATTTTGTTGCAGATTTTTCGTGTAAATTTCCACGTCTGTGAGGTATATAGGTCAGCGATGGTAGCAAGCAAGAATTCATTGCACGTCTTTTTAGCTTTACAGGCATGTTAAAAATTGGCAGGCTTTTGAAAATTTCTTTTAGGTTCAAGAACATTAGCCAGGTACCGATTATTCGTTTATCTACCTCTATCTCGATGCTTTTTAAATCAAAAGATATTTGTTTTCCCAAATATGACATAAGATTCGACGTATTCAAGGGGAACATTGTTTAAATAGACAGGTAATTTTTTACTGTTTGTCATGATTTTTGTCTTTTTTACATTTATTTCCAATCCTGCTTCGATACTTGCTTTTTTAATGATCTATCTCTTTACATTTTTATGAAAACAGCACTATTTCGTCTGCGAATCTTAGATGGCTGATTTAACTTCCTGATATATTTAGTCCGATATATTTACATTTCAGTTTTTTAAATAATTCCTCTAAGACCGCTATAAAAATGTGTGGAGACAAAGGGTAACCCTGCCTAACTCCTCTTTTAATTGGTATGGGAGGATCAGTTCTGTCCAGTTTTATTCTACTTATACTTTTATAGTAGATATTTTTAAGTACTTTACGTACTACCTATATGGTAGTCTCTACTCCTAGTGATCTGAGAGTTTCCCATATTGCAGAGTGCAGCAAAGTATCGAAGGCCTTCTGGTAGTCAATAAAGACTATGTAGAGTTCCATTTGGAATTCACGATATTTCTAGATTATTAATTCTATTGAGTGTATCCACGGTGGAATATCCCCTTCTAAATCCTAAAAATATTGAATGGACTATAGTAACTAGTAAGGATTGTCTGTTGCCCTACACTGTTTACATGTTCACATTCCTCATGGATCAGGAATGGGCTATCACGCTTCTCACGCTCACATAATTCCCCTGTATCTATGCATCTGAACGGTGAACCACTTAAATTGGGGGGGATTTGCTATATATATTTGTTCGTTGATTATATACGTTGATAATACCATATAGTACTTAGGTGCAGATAAAACATTCGGATTTCTGTATTTAACCTTTAAAATGTTTTATTTCTAGGTGAGGGCGTAAATGGCATCCGGAGCGCTGGTATATTAACAAATGCGTTTTTTTTTCGTCTTTCAATTCGAAGCCATTTTTAACCAACTTTCAAAAGCTGGCGAGGGTAATTACCCTAAAGTTGAAAAATATTTAATTAAATATTTATACATATTATTATATCAATGCGAAAGGGAATCTTTATCTAAATCACAGTACAATAATAGCCTAGTGCCTCCGAATCCAACGATCGACATACAGACAGACGGTCTATTTATTACAAAATTATAATTATATTATTAATACGTGAAGCAAACATTTAACGAGAATTGTGCAACCAGAAGAGTATGAAATTTTCCCGGTAAATTAAAGTTTTCGTTAAGGAAGGTGTACAGACCTCTGTTATAGGTCTTTGCAAATATTATATAAAGAGGAATAGTTTGTTTGTTTGCATTGAATAGGCTACGAAACTACTGCCCCTATTTTGATGAAATTTGGCACAGGATGGGATCTATGGGGAAGGACATAGGCTACGTTTTATGAAGGAACATTCTAGGGTTTCCGAGATAAACTTTTGCACGCACGAAGTCGCGGGAAACATCTAGTAAATAATTACATAAATGAATAATACACCAAAATAAAATCAGTCAAGTCATTTCGGAGGTTTTCGGAACGCTTCAGTATACAATTCTATCAGCAGTCCGGCACTTATTCTCTTGTTATTTCGTTGTTTTATATTAATTAATATTAACAATAATATTGCTTTAAACATGTATGACGTCATATACTTGGCCACCTAGTTCGAAAACACATTCGATTGAACTGGGCCTGTCCAAACCCAATCTCGTCCTACGTCAATATTGTACAAACCCGAACCCCGACTTTGTTTGCATTTGACTTGTTGTAGAAACAACCTATTACCATGCTTCCGTGTGTGGTTTTTTTATCTGAATTCCAAAATAAATCGTGGGTTCAAGAACTTTTTATCAAACGGCTCATAAGCGTTTTGTGGTCGTTTTCGTGCACATAATTACTTTTATATATTTTAAGTCTTTATCAATTGTCTTACTTTATTTCCCTTTAATTGTTCATTATCCTTAATTCAAACTGCACTATAAATAGAGCACGGCTTACGTACGCGTAGCATAGTAACTATTCAGTAATCTGTGACTCCGCGCTAATACAAAAGAGCTGAAAATCGTGTAGGGTCGTCAAATTTGACATTTGACACTTGACACTTCGATTTTCAGCTCGATTGTATTAGCGCAGAGTTCTATTTACAGTGTAGTTTTTTTTTGTCGCGACCGCTTAAAAACGCTCGTGGAAACGTTGCTTGATTACAACTCTGCGCTAATACAATAGGGATGAAAATCGAAATGCCAGTGTCACATGTCAGATTTGACAACATAACACGATTTTCAGCTCTATTGCACTAGCGCACAGTTCTAATTACAGTGCTGTTTTTTTCTGTCGCAACTCGCGACCACTAACGAACTCTCGTGGGAACGTAGCCTTAACGAAGAGAAAAAACTAACACTACAGATTTAACGTAGACATACTGCTACTATGTGACCTTCAATGTTGACAGCTATAACAGTTGTGGGTATGTTTGACCTCACATATTATGACGAACAATGAGTTTGTTTGCTAATGAAATACCTAGTAAATACACGTAGCCGGTTTTACGAAATTAGCGACATGTACGGTCGACATTATTTACTGTGGTATTAAGCGTAAATTGCGAATGTTGCCGACCTACCTAAGCTACGCTTAGTACCTAGGTACCCGTCACCCGATGATTGAACTTCATGATTAATAATTATATGAGTTGCTAAAAAATTAAGTTACTAAAACTATGTTACTTCTTATCAAGAGGTGTCTTCATATAAATAAGAAGTTACCAAAACTATTGAGCAATAATTCAAAAACTTTTTAAATTCTGAAAGGTCATATAAGGTTTTTGAAACTTTAGACTAGTCCTAAGTCAGAGGTTTGATGTTGTGCCAGTTAAAACACAATATGCAAAGCTGCAGGAATTTATTGGCGATTACGTAAATTATGAAAAAACGGTCGAAATTAAATTCAATAATAATGTTATTATATTTTATGTATTGTAATTTCAATGTTCTTGTGTTTCAGTGGCATGGAAAGGCGAAGATAATATTAACGGTTGATTGTCCAATTCGTAATAATAATAATAGCTTTAATACTAGGGGAAACTGGGCACACTAGATCCCCCTTTTGTTTTTTAACCCTTATTTCTTACATATAGGTCCTATTTAAAAAAAATAGGCACTGAATTATTTTATTTTCTCGCTACAATAATCTGCAACAACCAACAGAATATCAGTGAAAAAATACTAATTTACCTACTAAAACTAAAAACATGGAATTGTACCGAGACGTCCCTATATGTATAAGGGACACTTGATCCCATAGAATTACTATGCAACTTTAAAAAGTGTTTTAAAAAGCGTGACTTAAGCTTATTTATTGCTTATTAGACCACTTTTTTTCACAGTTTTAGCATTACTTTTACGAAATCATTTTTTACCGTCATTTTTTTGGTTTAGCAGTCTTTCTTGTGTACCATTTTCTTGTTTTTTATATCTTAGGACTATGGAAATATTCAATAATTAAAAATATTTTAAGAGGCACTTAATCCAGCGGGATTTAAGTCTCCCCAAATGAAGTGTACTTTGTGTACCTGGGGGTAATTTTATGCTATAAACAAATATAATCATTACAGTTAATTTTGATTAATACTTTTATTTAACAAAACGAATGGGCATATAAGGTCACATTTTAAATTCATACACAACTTATATATTTTGTTTCTAAAATCACAAAAATAATTTTTCATCCAGCAAAATGCCATATTTGACGATTCTACTCATTTGAAAAAGTTTGCTGGTATCGCATGATATCAAAGTAGGTATTGCCCATATAGGCTCTTTTCCGAAATTGAGTGTATCTAGTCCAGATCCCTTAAGGATCAAGTGACCTCTCTCCCTCTATGTATGTACCTACTAAAATAAATCATAACACAATCATATTATTTTATTTTTAATACACAACAATTGTTTCATAATCCTACTATACTATTATAAAGGTGAAAGTTTGTGAGGATGGTTGGATGGATGATTGTTACTCTTTCACGCAACTACTGAACGGATTTCGATGAAATTTGGCATGGTAGTTTAGGCTCTGGATTAAAACATAGGCTACTTTTTATTCCGAAAAAATACAGTATTCCCGTGGGATACTATATTTACGCGGACGGAGCCGCGGGAAAAAGCTATTAATTAATGTTACCGTAAAACAGTTATGCAGTCATATTTCATTTCTATTTGCTACGTAAATTTTGATACTCTACATTTACAAAAATAGAATTGTAAGTAAGAGGAAGTACTCTTATGATATTATTATAAAAACTCAAGTGAATCGAAGTAGATACAAGATGGTTCTAGGGTAATCTAATTTTTAATATCTATTTCGCCTTTTTTCGCTAAAGGTGTTTCTATAATTACCTTTAACCAAGATAATCAGTGAAACACTGTTCCCAGAATCTCCATGTTAGAGATATCTTAGCGTAAACTACCCCGTGTGGACACTGGACAATCGACCTAGACTTTACACGATACATATAGTATCTGGCACTTTTAAATTAAACATTAAATCTGTCTTCACCCTTGAGCTCAATTGAATGAAGATAGGACATGGCAATGCACTTATACAGCACCCGGCTTTAACAGGCATTGCCTCAAGCCACAGCCTTTTAAATCCTATAATAGCTTTCAGCCATGCCTCGACCTAATACTTTTATATTGCCGAGACAGTTTTTTTAGTAATAAAAAGTTTTTCACGCAATTGGCGAAAAGGAGGTAGATTAGTATGCGCGTAGATTTATTTAATTCATCACCAAGGATTTCAAAACAAAAGATAAAGTACATTTGACAGATCAAATCTTCATACAAGAAAAAGTTACGCCATCTTAGTTTTCACCATACTTCAAATGCCAGCCATCTTGTTTTCAGCCAAATGTCAAAATGGCCCCAAAACTCGCAAATGTGGGGTCATTTAACTGGAGCCACTTTTTGCCTCAACATGCCTCGTCTATAACATATACGTCTATGTTCATTACTTGCAGTGGTCAAAATCTTTAGCACATTTTATAGAGGACGCTACGTATGGATTTAATTTTAAAATACGATTTTAATCTTATTTTTAATTGCAATTAAATTGCAAAATTCCTTTTTATTTAATCACAAAGAGATTATATTAAACATAATATTTTGAAGAGCTCATATTATACCCAAAGTAAGATTGGGTGTGTGTGGAGTGAAGCTAACGTCTTTCCGAGCAGAAATATAAAACAAATAACAAAATACACACCAATATAAAAACTTCCATTCTACAGCAAAAGCCTAAAATGTAGACAAACATCTCAGATTAATGACTAGGTATAGCAAAAAAAATATAGACATAAAAAAATTGTAATAATTTGACACATTTATTGTTTATGTTAATCAAGTTCTTGTCAAATGTATTTGTGATATTTTAATAATGGTTTATTGATTTTTTAAGTATTTTACTTTCTTATATGATATTATATCAATATGGCAAGTAAGTATGAATAATTTTGTATTCATGTATGGCGTGGATAACAATTAATCTAATAAAAAAACATTGTCTTATAAACGCTTATAAACGTCTATCTGATGCCTTCTGCCCAGACCTACAGTGGATGGAATGCCTAAAATACAGAACCTAATGCTAGGGCTATATGATCCGGCAGTCCCAGGAAAATTCAGAGTACAGAAAATGGAACTCTGCGCTGATACAATAGAGTTGAAAATCGAAGTGTCGAATGTGAAGCTGTCATAAATGACATTGACATTTGACTCGACACTCGTGTGTTCGATTTTCAGCTCTATTGTATCTGGGCAGGGTTCTATTTTCAATGCTCTAACTTTTTCCC
>JAYRCH010000793.1:0-111139 GCA_037179445.1 Phengaris alcon alcon
GATGTAAGCTTGAATGGTGTGATTAGTTAGGAGATAAAAAGGTATTAGATATTAATGAAATTAGATGTAAGCTTAAATGGTGTGATTGATTTGTAGATAAAGAAGGTATTAAATATTATTGAAATTAGATGTAAGTGTAAATGGTGTGATTAGTTAGTAGATATAGAAGGTACTAGATATTATTGAAATAATATGTAAGTATAAATGGTCTGATTAGTTTGTAGATAAAGAAGGTATTAGATATTATAAAAATTAGATGTAAGCTTAAATGGTGTGATTGATTTGTAGATAAAGAAGGTAATAGATATTATTGAAATTAGATGTAAGTATAAATGGTGTGATTAGTTTGTAGATAAAGAAGGTATTAGATATTATTGAAATTATTGATTATTGATTTACACTTACATCTAATTTCAATAATATTTAATACCTTCTTTATCTACTAACTTATCACACCATTTACACTTACATCTAATTTAATTAATATCTAATACCTTTTTATCTCCTAACTAATAACACCATTCAAGCTTACATCTAATTTTTATAATATCTTATACCTTATTTATCTACTAACTTATTACACCATTGACACTTACATCTAATTTCATTAATATCTATTATCTTTTATCTCCTAACTAATCACACCATTTAAGCTTACATCTAATTTCAAAAATATCTAATACCTACTTTATCTACAAATCAATCACACCATTTAAGCTTACATCTAATTTTTATAATATCTAATACCTTCTTTATTTACAAACTAATCACACCATATATACTTACATATTATTTCAATAATATCTAGTACCTTCTGTATCTACTAACTTATCACACCATTTACACTTACATCTAATTTCAATAATATTTAATACCTTCTTTATCTACAAATCAATCACACCATTTAAGCTTACATCTAATTTTTATAATATCTAATACCTTCTTTATCTACAAACTAATGACACCATTAATACTTACATATTATTTCAATAATATCTAGAACCTTCTTTATCTACTAACTAATCACACCATTTACACTTACATCTAATTTCAATAATATTTAATACCTTCTTTATCTACAAATCAATCACACCATTTAAGTTTACATCTAATTTTTATAATATCTAATACCTTTTATCTCCTAACTAATCACACCATTTATACTTACATATTATTTCAATAATATCTAGAACATTCTTTATCTACTAACTAATCACACCATTTACACTTACATCTAATTTCAATAATATTTAATACCTTCTTTATCTACAAATCAATCACACCATTTAAGCTTACATCTTATTTTTATAATATCTAATACCTTCTTTATCTACAAACTAATGACACCATTAATACTTACATATTATTTCAATAATATCTAATACCTTTTTTATCTCCTCACTCATCACACCATTTAAGCTTACATCTAACTTCAATAATATCTAATACCTACTTTGGTATTAGATATTATTGAATTTAGATGTAAGCTTAAATGGTGTGATTAGTGAGGAAATAAAAAAGGTATTAGATATTTTTGAAATTAGATGTAAGTGTAAATGGTGTGATAAGTTAGTAGATACAGAAGGTATTAGATATTATTGAAATAATATGTAAGTATAAATGGTGTGATTAGTTTGTAAATAAAGAAAATATTAGATATTATAAAAATTAGATGTAAGCTTAAATAGTGTTATTGATTTGTAGATAAAGTAGGTATTAGATATTATTGAAATTAGATGTAAGCTTAAATGGTGTGATTAGTAAGAAGATAAAAGGTATTAGATATTATTGAAATAAGATATAAGTATAAATGGTGTGATTAGTTTGTAGATAAAGAAGGTATTAGATATTATTGAAATTATTGATTATTGATTTACACTTACATCTAATTTCAATAATATTTAATACCTTCTTTATCTACTAACTTATCACACCATTTACACTTACATCTAATTTAATTAATATCTAATACCTTTTTATCTCATAACTAATCACACCATTCAAGCTTACATATAATTTTTATAATATCTTATACCTTATTTATCTACTAACTTATTACACCATTGACACTTACATCTAATTTCATTAATATCTATTACCTTTTATCTCCTAACTAATCACACCATTTAAGCTTACATCTAATTTCAAAAATATCTAATACCTACTTTATCTACAAATCAATCACACCATTTAAGCTTACATCTAATTTTTATAATATCTAATACCTTCTTTATTTACAAACTAATCACACCATATATACTTACATATTATTTCAATAATATCTAGTACCTTCTGTATCTACTAACTTATCACACCATTTACACTTACAACTAATTTCAATAATATCTATTACCTTTTTTATCTCCTTACTAATCACACCATTTAAGCTTACATCTAATTTTTATAATATCTAATACCTTCTTTATCTACAAACTAATCACACCATTTATACTTACATATTATTTCAATAATATCTAGAACCTTCTTTATCTACTAACTAATCACACCATTTACACTTACATCTAATTTCAATAATATTTAATACCTTCTTTATCTACAAATCAATCACACCATTTAAGCTTACATCTAATTTTTATAATATATAATACCTTCTTTATCTACAAACTAATGACACCATTAATACTTACATATTATTTCAATAATATCTAGAACCTTCTTTATCTACTAACTAATCACACCATTTACACTTACATCTAATTTCAATAATATTTAATACCTTCTTTATCTACAAATCAATCACACCATTTAAGTTTACATCTAATTTTTATAATATCTAATACCTTTTATCTCCTAACTAATCACACCATTTATACTTACATATTATTTCAATAATATCTAGAACATTCTTTATCTACTAACTAATCACACCATTTACACTTACATCTAATTTCAATAATATTTAATACCTTCTTTATCTACAAATCAATCACACCATTTAAGCTTACATCTTATTTTTATAATATCTAATACCTTCTTTATCTACAAACTAATGACACCATTAATACTTACATATTATTTCAATAATATCTAATACCTTTTTTATCTCCTCACTCATCACACCATTTAAGCTTACATCTAACTTCAATAATATCTAATACCTACTTTGGTATTAGATATTATTGAAATTAGATGTAAGCTTAAATGGTGTGATTAGTGAGGAAATAAAAAAGGTATTAGATATTTTTGAAATTAGATGTAAGTGTAAATGGTGTGATAAGTTAGTAGATACAGAAGGTATTAGATATTATTGAAATAATATGTAAGTATAAATGGTGTGATTAGTTTGTAAATAAAGAAAATATTAGATATTATAAAAATTAGATGTAAGCTTAAATAGTGTTATTGATTTGTAGATAAAGTAGGTATTAGATATTATTGAAATTAGATGTAAGCTTAAATGGTGTGATTAGTAAAAAGATAAAAGGTATTAGATATTATTGAAATAAGATATAAGTATAAATGGTGTGATTAGTTTGTAGATAAAGAAGGTATTAGATATTATTGAAATTAGATGTAAGTGTAAATGGTGTGATTAGTTAGTAGATAAAGAAGGTTCTAGATATTATTGAAATTAGATGTAAGTGTAAATGGTGTGATTAGTTTGTAGATAAAGAAGGTATTAGATATTATAAAAATTAGATGTAAGCTTAAATGGTGTGATTGATTTGTAGATAAAGTAGGTATTAGATATTATTGAAATTAGATGTAAGCTTAAATGGTGTGATTAGTTAGTAGATAAAGAAGGTTCTAGATATTATTGAAATTAGATGTAAGTGTAAATGGTGTGATTAGTTTGTAGATAAAGAAGGTATTAGATATTATAAAAATTAGATGTAAGCTTAAATGGTGTGATTGATTTGTAGATAAAGTAGGTATTAGATATTATTGAAATTAGATGTAAGCTTAAATGGTGTGATTAGTGAGGAGATAAAAAAGGTATTAGATATTATTGAAATTAGATGTAAGTGTAAATGGTGTGATAAGTTAGTAGATACAGAAGATATTAGATATTATTTAAATAATATGTAAGTATAAATGGTGTGATTAGTTTGTAAATAAAGAAGGTATTAGATATTATAAAAATTAGATGTAAGCTTAAATGGTGTTATTGATTTGTAGATAAAGTAGGTATTAGATATTATAAAAATTAGATGTAAGCTTGAATGGTGTGATTGATTTGTAGATAAAGAAGGTATTAAATATTTTTGAAATTAGATGTAAGTGTAAATGGTGTGATTAGTTAGTAGTTAAAGAAGGTACTAGATATTATTGAAATAATAATTAAGTATAAATGGTTTGATTAGTTTGTAGATAAAGAAGGTATTAGATATTATAAAAATTAGATGTAAGCTTAAATGGTGTGATTAGTTAGGAGATATAAAAGGTAATAGATATTATTGAAATTAGATGTAAGTATAAATGGTGTGATTAGTTTGTAGATAAAGAAGGTATTAGATATTATTGAAATTATTGATTATTGATTTACACTTACATCTAATTTCAATAATATTTAATACCTTCTTTATCTACTAACTTATCACACCATTTACACTTACATCTAATTTAATTAATATCTAATAATTTTTTATCTCCTAACTAATAACACCATTCAAGCTTACATCTAATTTTTATAATATCTTATACCTTATTTATCTACTAACTTATTACACCATTGACACTTACATCTAATTTCATTAATATCTATTATCTTTTATCTCCTAACTAATCACACCATTTAAGCTTACATCTAATTTCAAAAATATCTAATACCTACTTTATCTACAAATCAATCACACCATTTAAGCTTACATCTAATTTTTATAATATCTAATACCTTCTTTATTTACAAACTAATCACACCATATATACTTACATATTATTTCAATAATATCTAGTACCTTCTGTATCTACTAACTTATCACACCATTTACACTTACATCTAATTTCAATTATATTTAATACCTTCTTTATCTACAAATCAATCACACCATTTAAGCTTACATCTAATTTTTATAATATCTAATACCTTCTTTATCTACAAACTAATGACACCATTAATACTTACATATTATTTCAATAATATCTAGAACCTTCTTTATCTACTAACTAATCACACCATTTACACTTACATCTAATTTCAATAATATTTAATACCTTCTTTATCTACAAATCAATCACACCATTTAAGTTTACATCTAATTTTTATAATATCTAATACCTTTTATCTCCTAACTAATCACACCATTTATACTTACATATTATTTCAATAATATCTAGAACATTCTTTATCTACTAACTAATCACACCATTTACACTTACATCTAATTTCAATAATATTTAATACCCTTCTTTATCTACAAATCAATCACACCATTTAAGCTTACATCTTATTTTTATAATATCTAATACCTTCTTTATCTACAAACTAATGACACCATTAATACTTACATATTATTTCAATAATATCTAATACCTTTTTTATCTCCTCACTCATCACACCATTTAAGCTTACATCTAACTTCAATAATATCTAATACCTACTTTGGTATTAGATATTATTGAAATTAGATGTAAGCTTAAATGGTGTGATTAGTGAGGAAATAAAAAAGGTATTAGATATTTTTGAAATTAGATGTAAGTGTAAATGGTGTGATAAGTTAGTAGATACAGAAGGTATTAGATATTATTGAAATAATATGTAAGTATAAATGGTGTGATTAGTTTGTAAATAAAGAAAATATTAGATATTATAAAAATTAGATGTA
The DNA here is from genome assembly GCA_037179445.1 of Phengaris alcon alcon. Taxonomy (NCBI): domain Eukaryota; kingdom Metazoa; phylum Arthropoda; class Insecta; order Lepidoptera; family Lycaenidae; genus Phengaris; species Phengaris alcon. The sequence continues at coordinate 5,787 of JAYRCH010000793.1, forward strand.
AGCTTAAATAGTGTTATTGATTTGTAGATAAAGAAGGTATTAAATATTATTGAAATTAGATGTAAGTGTTAATGGTGTGATTAGTTAGTAGATAAAGAAGGTTCTAGATATTATTGAAATAATATGTAAAAATTAATGGTGTCATTAGTTTGTAGATAAAGAAGGTATTAGATATTATAAAAATTAGATGTAAGCTTAAATGGTGTGATTGATTTGTAGATAAAGAAGGTATTAAATATTATTGAAATTAGATGTAAGTGTAAATGGTGTGATTAGTTAGTAGATAAAGAAGGTTCTAGATATTATTGAAATTAGATGTAAGTGTAAATGGTGTGATTAGTTTGTAGATAAAGAAGGTATTAGATATTATAAAAATTAGATGTAAGCTTAAATGGTGTGATTGATTTGTAGATAAAGTAGGTATTAGATATTATTGAAATTAGATGTAAGCTTAAATGGTGTGATTAGTGAGGAGATAAAAAAGGTATTAGATATTATTGAAATTAGATGTAAGTGTAAATGGTGTGATAAGTTAGTAGATACAGAAGATATTAGATATTATTTAAATAATATGTAAGTATAAATGGTGTGATTAGTTTGTAAATAAAGAAGGTATTAGATATTATAAAAATTAGATGTAAGCTTAAATGGTGTTATTGATTTGTAGATAAAGTAGGTATTAGATATTATAAAAATTAGATGTAAGCTTGAATGGTGTGATTGATTTGTAGATAAAGAAGGTATTAAATATTTTTGAAATTAGATGTAAGTGTAAATGGTGTGATTAGTTAGTAGTTAAAGAAGGTACTAGATATTATTGAAATAATAATTAAGTATAAATGGTTTGATTAGTTTGTAGATAAAGAAGGTATTAGATATTATAAAAATTAGATGTAAGCTTAAATGGTGTGATTAGTTAGGAGATATAAAAGGTAATAGATATTATTGAAATTAGATGTAAGTATAAATGGTGTGATTAGTTTGTAGATAAAGAAGGTATTAGATATTATTGAAATTATTGATTATTGATTTACACTTACATCTAATTTCAATAATATTTAATACCTTCTTTATCTACTAACTTATCACACCATTTACACTTACATCTAATTTAATTAATATCTAATAATTTTTTATCTCCTAACTAATAACACCATTCAAGCTTACATCTAATTTTTATAATATCTTATACCTTATTTATCTACTAACTTATTACACCATTGACACTTACATCTAATTTCATTAATATCTATTATCTTTTATCTCCTAACTAATCACACCATTTAAGCTTACATCTAATTTCAAAAATATCTAATACCTACTTTATCTACAAATCAATCACACCATTTAAGCTTACATCTAATTTTTATAATATCTAATACCTTCTTTATTTACAAACTAATCACACCATATATACTTACATATTATTTCAATAATATCTAGTACCTTCTGTATCTACTAACTTATCACAACATTTACACTTACATCTAATTTCAATTATATTTAATACCTTCTTTATCTACAAATCAATCACACCATTTAAGCTTACATCTAATTTTTATAATATCTAATACCTTCTTTATCTACAAACTAATGACACCATTAATACTTACATATTATTTCAATAATATCTAGAACCTTCTTTATCTACTAACTAATCACACCATTTACACTTACATCTAATTTCAATAATATTTAATACCTTCTTTATCTACAAATCAATCACACCATTTAAGTTTACATCTAATTTTTATAATATCTAATACCTTTTATCTCCTAACTAATCACACCATTTATACTTACATATTATTTCAATAATATCTAGAACATTCTTTATCTACTAACTAATCACACCATTTACACTTACATCTAATTTCAATAATATTTAATACCTTCTTTATCTACAAATCAATCACACCATTTAAGCTTACATCTTATTTTTATAATATCTAATACCTTCTTTATCTACAAACTAATGACACCATTAATACTTACATATTATTTCAATAATATCTAATACCTTTTTTATCTCCTCACTCATCACACCATTTAAGCTTACATCTAACTTCAATAATATCTAATACCTACTTTGGTATTAGATATTATTGAAATTAGATGTAAGCTTAAATGGTGTGATTAGTGAGGAAATAAAAAAGGTATTAGATATTTTTGAAATTAGATGTAAGTGTAAATGGTGTGATAAGTTAGTAGATACAGAAGGTATTAGATATTATTGAAATAATATGTAAGTATAAATGGTGTGATTAGTTTGTAAATAAAGAAAATATTAGATATTATAAAAATTAGATGTAAGCTTAAATAGTGTTATTGATTTGTAGATAAAGTAGGTATTAGATATTATTGAAATTAGATGTAAGCTTAAATGGTGTGATTAGTAAAAAGATAAAAGGTATTAGATATTATTGAAATAAGATATAAGTATAAATGGTGTGATTAGTTTGTAGATAAAGAAGGTATTAGATATTATTGAAATTATTGATTATTGATTTACACTTACATCTAATTTCAATAATATTTAATACCTTCTTTATCTACTAACTTATCACACCATTTACACTTACATCTAATTTAATTAATATCTAATACCTTTTTATCTCCTAACTAATCACACCATTCAAGCTTACATATAATTTTTATAATATCTTATACCTTATTTATCTACTAACTTATTACACCATTGACACTTACATCTAATTTCATTAATATCTATTACCTTTTATCTCCTAACTAATCACACCATTTAAGCTTACATCTAATTTCAAAAATATCTAATACCTACTTTATCTACAAATCAATCACACCATTTAAGCTTACATCTAATTTTTATAATATCTAATACCTTCTTTATTTACAAACTAATCACACCATATATACTTACATATTATTTCAATAATATCTAGTACCTTCTGTATCTACTAACTTATCACACCATTTACACTTACAACTAATTTCAATAATATCTATTACCTTTTTTATCTCCTTACTAATCACACCATTTAAGCTTACATCTAATTACAAAAATATCTAATACCTACTTTATCTACAAATCAATCACACCATTTAAGCTTACATCTAATTTTTATAATATCTAATACCTTCTTTATCTACAAACTAATCACACCATTTATACTTACATATTATTTCAATAATATCTAGAACCTTCTTTATCTACTAACTAATCACACCATTTACACTTACATCTAATTTCAATAATATTTAATACCTTCTTTATCGACAAATCAATCACACCATTTAAGCTTACATCTAATTTTTATAATATCTAATACCTTCTTTATCTACAAACTAATGACACCATTAATACTTACATATTATTTCAATAATATCTAGAACCTTCTTTATCTACTAACTAATCACACCATTTACACTTACATCTAATTTCAATAATATTTAATACCTTCTTTATCTACAAATCAATCACACCATTTAAGTTTACATCTAATTTTTATAATATCTAATACCTTTTATCTCCTAACTAATCACACCATTTATACTTACATATTATTTCAATAATATCTAGAACATTCTTTATCTACTAACTAATCACACTATTTACACTTACATCTAATTTCAATAATATTTAATACCTTCTTTATCTACAAATCAATCACACCATTTAAGCTTACATCTTATTTTTATAATATCTAATACCTTCTTTATCTACAAACTAATGACACCATTAATACTTACATATTATTTCAATAATATCTAATACCTTTTTTATCTCCTCACTCATCACAACATTTAAGCTTACATCTAACTTCAATAATATCTAATACTTCTTTGGTATTAGATATTATTGAAATTAGATGTAAGTGTAAATGGTGTGATAAGTTAGTAGATACAGAAGGTATTAGATATTATTGAAATAATATGTAAGTATAAATGGTGTGATTAGTTTGTAAATAAAGAAAATATTAGATATTATAAAAATTAGATGTAAGCTTAAATAGTGTTATTGATTTGTAGATAAAGTAGGTATTAGATATTATTGAAATTAGATGTAAGTATAAATGGTGTGATTAGTAAGAAGATAAAAGGTATTAGATATTATTGAAATTAGATGTAAGTGTAAATGGTGTGATAAGTTAGTAGATAAAGTAGTTATTAAATATTATTGAAATTAGATGTAAGCTTGAATGGTGTGATTAGTTAGGAGATAAAAAGGTATTAGATATTAATGAAATTAGATGTAAGCTTAAATGGTGTGATTGATTTGTAGATAAAGAAGGTATTAAATATTATTGAAATTAGATGTAAGTGTAAATGGTGTGATTAGTTAGTAGATATAGAAGGTACTAGATATTATTGAAATAATATGTAAGTATAAATGGTCTGATTAGTTTGTAGATAAAGAAGGTATTAGATATTATAAAAATTAGATGTAAGCTTAAATGGTGTGATTGATTTGTAGATAAAGAAGGTAATAGATATTATTGAAATTAGATGTAAGTATAAATGGTGTGATTAGTTTGTAGATAAAGAAGGTATTAGATATTATTGAAATTATTGATTATTGATTTACACTTACATCTAATTTCAATAATATTTAATACCTTCTTTATCTACTAACTTATCACACCATTTACACTTACATCTAATTTAATTAATATCTAATACCTTTTTATCTCCTAACTAATAACACCATTCAAGCTTACATCTAATTTTTATAATATCTTATACCTTATTTATCTACTAACTTATTACACCATTGACACTTACATCTAATTTCATTAATATCTATTATCTTTTATCTCCTAACTAATCACACCATTTAAGCTTACATCTAATTTCAAAAATATCTAATACCTACTTTATCTACAAATCAATCACACCATTTAAGCTTACATCTAATTTTTATAATATCTAATACCTTCTTTATTTACAAACTAATCACACCATATATACTTACATATTATTTCAATAATATCTAGTACCTTCTGTATCTACTAACTTATCACACCATTTACACTTACATCTAATTTCAATAATATTTAATACCTTCTTTATCTACAAATCAATCACACCATTTAAGCTTACATCTAATTTTTATAATATCTAATACCTTCTTTATCTACAAACTAATGACACCATTAATACTTACATATTATTTCAATAATATCTAGAACCTTCTTTATCTACTAACTAATCACACCATTTACACTTACATCTAATTTCAATAATATTTAATACCTTCTTTATCTACAAATCAATCACACCATTTAAGTTTACATCTAATTTTTATAATATCTAATACCTTTTATCTCCTAACTAATCACACCATTTATACTTACATATTATTTCAATAATATCTAGAACATTCTTTATCTACTAACTAATCACACCATTTACACTTACATCTAATTTCAATAATATTTAATACCTTCTTTATCTACAAATCAATCACACCATTTAAGCTTACATCTTATTTTTATAATATCTAATACCTTCTTTATCTACAAACTAATGACACCATTAATACTTACATATTATTTCAATAATATCTAATACCTTTTTTATCTCCTCACTCATCACACCATTTAAGCTTACATCTAACTTCAATAATATCTAATACCTACTTTGGTATTAGATATTATTGAAATTAGATGTAAGCTTAAATGGTGTGATTAGTGAGGAAATAAAAAAGGTATTAGATATTTTTGAAATTAGATGTAAGTGTAAATGGTGTGATAAGTTAGTAGATACAGAAGGTATTAGATATTATTGAAATAATATGTAAGTATAAATGGTGTGATTAGTTTGTAAATAAAGAAAATATTAGATATTATAAAAATTAGATGTAAGCTTAAATAGTGTTATTGATTTGTAGATAAAGTAGGTATTAGATATTATTGAAATTAGATGTAAGCTTAAATGGTGTGATTAGTAAGAAGATAAAAGGTATTAGATATTATTGAAATAAGATATAAGTATAAATGGTGTGATTAGTTTGTAGATAAAGAAGGTATTAGATATTATTGAAATTATTGATTATTGATTTACACTTACATCTAATTTCAATAATATTTAATACCTTCTTTATCTACTAACTTATCACACCATTTACACTTACATCTAATTTAATTAATATCTAATACCTTTTTATCTCATAACTAATCACACCATTCAAGCTTACATATAATTTTTATAATATCTTATACCTTATTTATCTACTAACTTATTACACCATTGACACTTACATCTAATTTCATTAATATCTATTACCTTTTATCTCCTAACTAATCACACCATTTAAGCTTACATCTAATTTCAAAAATATCTAATACCTACTTTATCTACAAATCAATCACACCATTTAAGCTTACATCTAATTTTTATAATATCTAATACCTTCTTTATTTACAAACTAATCACACCATATATACTTACATATTATTTCAATAATATCTAGTACCTTCTGTATCTACTAACTTATCACACCATTTACACTTACAACTAATTTCAATAATATCTATTACCTTTTTTATCTCCTTACTAATCACACCATTTAAGCTTACATCTAATTTTTATAATATCTAATACCTTCTTTATCTACAAACTAATCACACCATTTATACTTACATATTATTTCAATAATATCTAGAACCTTCTTTATCTACTAACTAATCACACCATTTACACTTACATCTAATTTCAATAATATTTAATACCTTCTTTATCTACAAATCAATCACACCATTTAAGCTTACATCTAATTTTTATAATATATAATACCTTCTTTATCTACAAACTAATGACACCATTAATACTTACATATTATTTCAATAATATCTAGAACCTTCTTTATCTACTAACTAATCACACCATTTACACTTACATCTAATTTCAATAATATTTAATACCTTCTTTATCTACAAATCAATCACACCATTTAAGTTTACATCTAATTTTTATAATATCTAATACCTTTTATCTCCTAACTAATCACACCATTTATACTTACATATTATTTCAATAATATCTAGAACATTCTTTATCTACTAACTAATCACACTATTTACACTTACATCTAATTTCAATAATATTTAATACCTTCTTTATCTACAAATCAATCACACCATTTAAGCTTACATCTTATTTTTATAATATCTAATACCTTCTTTATCTACAAACTAATGACACCATTAATACTTATATATTATTTCAATAATATCTAATACCTTTTTTATCTCCTCACTCATCACAACATTTAAGCTTACATCTAACTTCAATAATATCTAATACTTCTTTGGTATTAGATATTATTGAAATTAGATGTAAGCTTAAATGGTGTGATTAGTGAGGAGATAAAAAAGGAATTAGATATTATTGAAATTAGATGTAAGTGTAAATGGTGTGATAAGTTAGTAGATACAGAAGGTATTAGATATTATTGAAATAATATGTAAGTATAAATGGTGTGATTAGTTTGTAAATAAAGAAAATATTAGATATTATAAAAATTAGATGTAAGCTTAAATAGTGTTATTGATTTGTAGATAAAGTAGGTATTAGATATTATTGAAATTAGATGTAAGCTTAAATGGTGTGATTAGTAAAAAGATAAAAGGTATTAGATATTATTGAAATAAGATATAAGTATAAATGGTGTGATTAGTTTGTAGATAAAGAAGGTATTAGATATTATTGAAATTATTGATTATTGATTTACACTTACATCTAATTTCAATAATATTTAATACCTTCTTTATCTACTAACTTATCACACCATTTACACTTACATCTAATTTAATTAATATCTAATACCTTTTTATCTCCTAACTAATCACACCATTCAAGCTTACATATAATTTTTATAATATCTTATACCTTATTTATCTACTAACTTATTACACCATTGACACTTACATCTAATTTCATTAATATCTATTACCTTTTATCTCCTAACTAATCACACCATTTAAGCTTACATCTAATTTCAAAAATATCTAATACCTACTTTATCTACAAATCAATCACACCATTTAAGCTTACATCTAATTTTTATAATATCTAATACCTTCTTTATTTACAAACTAATCACACCATATATACTTACATATTATTTCAATAATATCTAGTACCTTCTGTATCTACTAACTTATCACACCATTTACACTTACAACTAATTTCAATAATATCTATTACCTTTTTTATCTCCTTACTAATCACACCATTTAAGCTTACATCTAATTACATAAATATCTAATACCTACTTTATCTACAAATCAATCACACCATTTAAGCTTACATCTAATTTTTATAATATCTAATACCTTCTTTATCTACAAACTAATCACACCATTTATACTTACATATTATTTCAATAATATCTAGAACCTTCTTTATCTACTAACTAATCACACCATTTACACTTACATCTAATTTCAATAATATTTAATACCTTCTTTATCGACAAATCAATCACACCATTTAAGCTTACATCTAATTTTTATAATATCTAATACCTTCTTTATCTACAAACTAATGACACCATTAATACTTACATATTATTTCAATAATATCTAGAACCTTCTTTATCTACTAACTAATCACACCATTTACACTTACATCTAATTTCAATAATATTTAATACCTTCTTTATCTACAAATCAATCACACCATTTAAGTTTACATCTAATTTTTATAATATCTAATACCTTTTATCTCCTAACTAATCACACCATTTATACTTACATATTATTTCAATAATATCTAGAACATTCTTTATCTACTAACTAATCACACTATTTACACTTACATCTAATTTCAATAATATTTAATACCTTCTTTATCTACAAATCAATCACACCATTTAAGCTTACATCTTATTTTTATAATATCTAATACCTTCTTTATCTACAAACTAATGACACCATTAATACTTACATATTATTTCAATAATATCTAATACCTTTTTTATCTCCTCACTCATCACAACATTTAAGCTTACATCTAACTTCAATAATATCTAATACTTCTTTGGTATTAGATATTATTGAAATTAGATGTAAGTGTAAATGGTGTGATAAGTTAGTAGATACAGAAGGTATTAGATATTATTGAAATAATATGTAAGTATAAATGGTGTGATTAGTTTGTAAATAAAGAAAATATTAGATATTATAAAAATTAGATGTAAGCTTAAATAGTGTTATTGATTTGTAGATAAAGTAGGTATTAGATATTATTGAAATTAGATGTAAGTATAAATGGTGTGATTAGTAAGAAGATAAAAGGTATTAGATATTATTGAAATTAGATGTAAGTGTAAATGGTGTGATAAGTTAGTAGATAAAGTAGTTATTAAATATTATTGAAATTAGATGTAAGCTTGAATGGTGTGATTAGTTAGGAGATAAAAAGGTATTAGATATTAATGAAATTAGATGTAAGCTTAAATGGTGTGATTGATTTGTAGATAAAGAAGGTATTAAATATTATTGAAATTAGATGTAAGTGTAAATGGTGTGATTAGTTAGTAGATATAGAAGGTACTAGATATTATTGAAATAATATGTAAGTATAAATGGTCTGATTAGTTTGTAGATAAAGAAGGTATTAGATATTATAAAAATTAGATGTAAGCTTAAATGGTGTGATTGATTTGTAGATAAAGAAGGTAATAGATATTATTGAAATTAGATGTAAGTATAAATGGTGTGATTAGTTTGTAGATAAAGAAGGTATTAGATATTATTGAAATTATTGATTATTGATTTACACTTACATCTAATTTCAATAATATTTAATACCTTCTTTATCTACTAACTTATCACACCATTTACACTTACATCTAATTTAATTAATATCTAATACCTTTTTATCTCCTAACTAATAACACCATTCAAGCTTACATCTAATTTTTATAATATCTTATACCTTATTTATCTACTAACTTATTACACCATTGACACTTACATCTAATTTCATTAATATCTATTATCTTTTATCTCCTAACTAATCACACCATTTAAGCTTACATCTAATTTCAAAAATATCTAATACCTACTTTATCTACAAATCAATCACACCATTTAAGCTTACATCTAATTTTTATAATATCTAATACCTTCTTTATTTACAAACTAATCACACCATATATACTTACATATTATTTCAATAATATCTAGTACCTTCTGTATCTACTAACTTATCACACCATTTACACTTACATCTAATTTCAATAATATTTAATACCTTCTTTATCTACAAATCAATCACACCATTTAAGCTTACATCTAATTTTTATAATATCTAATACCTTCTTTATCTACAAACTAATGACACCATTAATACTTACATATTATTTCAATAATATCTAGAACCTTCTTTATCTACTAACTAATCACACCATTTACACTTACATCTAATTTCAATAATATTTAATACCTTCTTTATCTACAAATCAATCACACCATTTAAGTTTACATCTAATTTTTATAATATCTAATACCTTTTATCTCCTAACTAATCACACCATTTATACTTACATATTATTTCAATAATATCTAGAACATTCTTTATCTACTAACTAATCACACCATTTACACTTACATCTAATTTCAATAATATTTAATACCTTCTTTATCTACAAATCAATCACACCATTTAAGCTTACATCTTATTTTTATAATATCTAATACCTTCTTTATCTACAAACTAATGACACCATTAATACTTACATATTATTTCAATAATATCTAATACCTTTTTTATCTCCTCACTCATCACACCATTTAAGCTTACATCTAACTTCAATAATATCTAATACCTACTTTGGTATTAGATATTATTGAAATTAGATGTAAGCTTAAATGGTGTGATTAGTGAGGAAATAAAAAAGGTATTAGATATTTTTGAAATTAGATGTAAGTGTAAATGGTGTGATAAGTTAGTAGATACAGAAGGTATTAGATATTATTGAAATAATATGTAAGTATAAATGGTGTGATTAGTTTGTAAATAAAGAAAATATTAGATATTATAAAAATTAGATGTAAGCTTAAATAGTGTTATTGATTTGTAGATAAAGTAGGTATTAGATATTATTGAAATTAGATGTAAGCTTAAATGGTGTGATTAGTAAGAAGATAAAAGGTATTAGATATTATTGAAATAAGATATAAGTATAAATGGTGTGATTAGTTTGTAGATAAAGAAGGTATTAGATATTATTGAAATTATTGATTATTGATTTACACTTACATCTAATTTCAATAATATTTAATACCTTCTTTATCTACTAACTTATCACACCATTTACACTTACATCTAATTTAATTAATATCTAATACCTTTTTATCTCATAACTAATCACACCATTCAAGCTTACATATAATTTTTATAATATCTTATACCTTATTTATCTACTAACTTATTACACCATTGACACTTACATCTAATTTCATTAATATCTATTACCTTTTATCTCCTAACTAATCACACCATTTAAGCTTACATCTAATTTCAAAAATATCTAATACCTACTTTATCTACAAATCAATCACACCATTTAAGCTTACATCTAATTTTTATAATATCTAATACCTTCTTTATTTACAAACTAATCACACCATATATACTTACATATTATTTCAATAATATCTAGTACCTTCTGTATCTACTAACTTATCACACCATTTACACTTACAACTAATTTCAATAATATCTATTACCTTTTTTATCTCCTTACTAATCACACCATTTAAGCTTACATCTAATTTTTATAATATCTAATACCTTCTTTATCTACAAACTAATCACACCATTTATACTTACATATTATTTCAATAATATCTAGAACCTTCTTTATCTACTAACTAATCACACCATTTACACTTACATCTAATTTCAATAATATTTAATACCTTCTTTATCTACAAATCAATCACACCATTTAAGCTTACATCTAATTTTTATAATATATAATACCTTCTTTATCTACAAACTAATGACACCATTAATACTTACATATTATTTCAATAATATCTAGAACCTTCTTTATCTACTAACTAATCACACCATTTACACTTACATCTAATTTCAATAATATTTAATACCTTCTTTATCTACAAATCAATCACACCATTTAAGTTTACATCTAATTTTTATAATATCTAATACCTTTTATCTCCTAACTAATCACACCATTTATACTTACATATTATTTCAATAATAACTAGAACATTCTTTATCTACTAACTAATCACACTATTTACACTTACATCTAATTTCAATAATATTTAATACCTTCTTTATCTACAAATCAATCACACCATTTAAGCTTACATCTTATTTTTATAATATCTAATACCTTCTTTATCTACAAACTAATGACACCATTAATACTTATATATTATTTCAATAATATCTAATACCTTTTTTATCTCCTCACTCATCACAACATTTAAGCTTACATCTAACTTCAATAATATCTAATACTTCTTTGGTATTAGATATTATTGAAATTAGATGTAAGCTTAAATGGTGTGATTAGTGAGGAGATAAAAAAGGAATTAGATATTATTGAAATTAGATGTAAGTGTAAATGGTGTGATAAGTTAGTAGATACAGAAGGTATTAGATATTATTGAAATAATATGTAAGTATAAATGGTGTGATTAGTTTGTAAATAAAGAAAATATTAGATATTATAAAAATTAGATGTAAGCTTAAATAGTGTTATTGATTTGTAGATAAAGTAGGTATTAGATATTATTGAAATTAGATGTAAGTATAAATGGTGTGATTAGTAAGAAGATAAAAGGTATTAGATATTATTGAAATTAGATGTAAGCTTAAATGGTGTGATTAGTGAGGAAATAAAAAAGGTATTAGATATTTTTGAAATTAGATGTAAGTGTAAATGGTGTGATAAGTTAGTAGATACAGAAGGTATTAGATATTATTGAAATAATATGTAAGTATAAATGGTGTGATTAGTTTGTAAATAAAGAAAATATTAGATATTATAAAAATTAGATGTAAGCTTAAATAGTGTTATTGATTTTTAGATAAAGTAGGTATTAGATATTATTGAAATTAGATGTAAGCTTAAATGGTGTGATTAGTAAGAAGATAAAAGGTATTAGATATTATTGAAATAAGATATAAGTATAAATGGTGTGATTAGTTTGTAGATAAAGAAGGTATTAGATATTATTGAAATTATTGATTATTGATTTACACTTACATCTAATTTCAATAATATTTAATACCTTCTTTATCTACTAACTTATCACACCATTTACACTTACATCTAATTTAATTAATATCTAATACCTTTTTATCTCATAACTAATCACACCATTCAAGCTTACATATAATTTTTATAATATCTTATACCTTATTTATCTACTAACTTATTACACCATTGACACTTACATCTAATTTCATTAATATCTATTACCTTTTATCTCCTAACTAATCACACCATTTAAGCTTACATCTAATTTCAAAAATATCTAATACCTACTTTATCTACAAATCAATCACACCATTTAAGCTTACATCTAATTTTTATAATATCTAATACCTTCTTTATTTACAAACTAATCACACCATATATACTTACATATTATTTCAATAATATCTAGTACCTTCTGTATCTACTAACTTATCACACCATTTACACTTACAACTAATTTCAATAATATCTATTACCTTTTTTATCTCCTTACTAATCACACCATTTAAGCTTACATCTAATTTTTATAATATCTAATTCCTTCTTTATCTACAAACTAATCACACCATTTATACTTACATATTATTTCAATAATATCTAGAACCTTCTTTATCTACTAACTAATCACACCATTTACACTTACATCTAATTTCAATAATATTTAATACCTTCTTTATCTACAAATCAATCACACCATTTAAGCTTACATCTAATTTTTATAATATATAATACCTTCTTTATCTACAAACTAATGACACCATTAATACTTACATATTATTTCAATAATATCTAGAACCTTCTTTATCTACTAACTAATCACACCATTTACACTTACATCTAATTTCAATAATATTTAATACCTTCTTTATCTACAAATCAATCACACCATTTAAGTTTACATCTAATTTTTATAATATCTAATACCTTTTATCTCCTAACTAATCACACCATTTATACTTACATATTATTTCAATAATATCTAGAACATTCTTTATCTACTAACTAATCACACTATTTACACTTACATCTAATTTCAATAATATTTAATACCTTCTTTATCTACAAATCAATCACACCATTTAAGCTTACATCTTATTTTTATAATATCTAATACCTTCTTTATCTACAAACTAATGACACCATTAATACTTATATATTATTTCAATAATATCTAATACCTTTTTTATCTCCTCACTCATCACAACATTTAAGCTTACATCTAACTTCAATAATATCTAATACTTCTTTGGTATTAGATATTATTGAAATTAGATGTAAGCTTAAATGGTGTGATTAGTGAGGAGATAAAAAAGGAATTAGATATTATTGAAATTAGATGTAAGTGTAAATGGTGTGATAAGTTAGTAGATACAGAAGGTATTAGATATTATTGAAATAATATGTAAGTATAAATGGTGTGATTAGTTTGTAAATAAAGAAAATATTAGATATTATAAAAATTAGATGTAAGCTTAAATAGTGTTATTGATTTGTAGATAAAGTAGGTATTAGATATTATTGAAATTAGATGTAAGTATAAATGGTGTGATTAGTAAGAAGATAAAAGGTATTAGATATTATTGAAATTAGATGTAAGTGTAAATGGTGTGATAAGTTAGTAGATAAAGTAGTTATTAAATATTATTGAAATTAGATGTAAGCTTGAATGGTGTGATTAGTTAGGAGATAAAAAGGTATTAGATATTAATGAAATTAGATGTAAGCTTAAATGGTGTGATTGATTTGTAGATAAAGAAGGTATTAAATATTATTGAAATTAGATGTAAGTGTAAATGGTGTGATTAGTTAGTAGATATAGAAGGTACTAGATATTATTGAAATAATATGTAAGTATAAATGGTCTGATTAGTTTGTAGATAAAGAAGGTATTAGATATTATAAAAATTAGATGTAAGCTTAAATGGTGTGATTGATTTGTAGATAAAGTAGGTATTAGATATTTTTGAAATTAGATGTAAGCTTAAATGGTGTGATTAGTTAGGAGATATAAAAGGTAATAGATATTATTGAAATTAGATATAAGTATAAATGGTGTGATTAGTTTGTAGATAAAGAAGGTATTAGATATTATTGAAATTATTGATTATTGATTTACACTTACATCTAATTTCAATAATATTTAATACCTTACTTTCTAGTCGTTTTGAAACTGAACAAGAGAAATCTGAAAATTTAAATGCTGCGCAGTCGTTAGTGCAAATGTCGGAATCAATTGATCATAAAATGAATGTTAAAGAGATAAACATATTAAAAGATGAAATTATTAATCCAATTTCAACATCCATTGAAGGACAAGTAAAAACAAATCAAATAGTAGCAGAACATGTGACATCAACTACAAGTGAAATAAACAGTCAACCAGTAATAAACAAAAACTTATTGAGTGATACGAATTCATCAAAACTACTTAAAATGCTTGAAGAACCTACTCTCCAAAACATCTCCAAAACCTGTTACTAAGCATGTCATTGTTTCGGGAAATGAAAAAATTCTAAATTTTGATATAGGAAAGTCATTAAAATCAAAATCAACCAAACAGAAGATCATAATTCGTCGCGCTGCACCCCCGAAAACGTTACTCAATAATGTATCAGATAATCCTACTTCTCATAAAATAATATTATCGCCGAGTAACAAATCACAGGAAGGTAATTCTATAAAGACATATTCTATCTAACCGGCTCCTGCAGTTTCACCTGACTCTAACACTATTGTATATCAACAAAAAATTCGCAAGATCTCTAAACCAGTATCAAAATTACAAAAAATGAAACCTCAAATATTACCGAAAATTGAACCTAAAATTTTACCATCCCCAGCAAAAAATGAAACCGACAAGATGAATACTGATGCTATGTTTGATATTAATTCGATGCCAGTTGTTTTATCAGATGATATATTAACGCCAGAGTCTATAGAAAAAATGCCCATTGTCATGTCAGATGGTTATATTATAACAACTTCAAAAAACCCCACCAAAGTCATAAAGAAGCAAATAACTAATATTAATGAAAATGTTCAGATTACTTCGAAGACCGAAACGAAAACGCTTCTAGTGAACCCAGTTACTGAAACTAAAGTAACGTCGACACCTAACATACTTTCTAAGTCCCCGAAAATACGAGTCACAAAGCCATTGTTGGTAATAGACAAAACAGGGAAACAAAAATTGCTCATGCCCAAATCCGAACCACAAGTGACAACTTTATTACAATCCGCGCCCCAATCGCCGGCGAAGACCGAGAAATTTATAATTTTACCGACCACTAGCGCTCAACGCCCCATTGTCAGAACGCAAAAAATTGTTATCGATCCACAGACTAGGAAAGCTCACGTATTGGTCGGTAAGGGATCAGAATCAACGCCGAACGTGATTGACAATAAACCTGTCTCGGCAAAACTGATATCGTCTGCGGCGGAAACTAATTCCTCCGGCAACACAGTGATGATTATAACCAACGCACAAGGAGCACAGTCTAGAATAGTATTGACGTCAGAGTATGAAAAGATTTTGTTCCCGAATAAGCAGCAGCCTAACGTTGCACAGTTGAAGAAAATAGTTCACCGAATAGCGCCCAATAATGGTGCAGCGCCAAAACAAGTGGTCGCCGCTGCGTCACCCTTGAAAACAGCACAGCCGAGAATCGCACAGAAACAAAAGAACACTGTGATAACTTCAAAGGGACAATTAATAGTAGGAGGCAGAGCCGCTACTACGACACAAAACATAGCACCTGCGCCTGCACCGCTACCGGAAATACGTCCAGCTCCAAAGCGAATTATTGCGGCTGAGCCTAAGAAACTAGTTCAGACAATTCAAAAAAATTCATCCGAACCGTTAATATTCTTACAGCAAAAGAACGGTTCGGTAATGCAGTTAACCGTAGCACAATTTGAGCATTTACAAAGAACGGGTCAAATTGTACAGAAAGCTCCCCTCCACAAGAAAAAATCGTAGTTCAGAAATCCATAACCATCAAACCGGCCGAGACACCTGTTTCGCCGGTCCCGAAACCGCGGGTCAGGAAGCAAGTCACCGAAACTGTAACGGCCGCTAAGAGAGCCAAGCACGAGCAACCTATCGCGCCAGCGCGACCTATAATTACACAAATGCCTACTTTAGCTCCGCTGACTAACACTATAGCTCCGGTCGCACCACTCGTGTCGAGCTCGTCATCTAGTGACAATTTTGCAGAGCTAGATAATTTTGAAGAGCTGCTACCCTCGACTGCGATAGCTCGACAGCCGGAACTCGTGGTACCACAACCTGAGCCGGCACCTCAACCCGTGCAACCTCAGCCCGCGTCGGTCGACGGCCAGCTGCTGGCGATACCGGGAGAAAACTTCGGGGGTCCGCCCGGCTTGTTCTACCTGTGCGTCGAGGACAACGGAACTCTCACTCCGATTGACAATCGACCCCTGGTTCTAGAGGACAATCAGCTGGTTCCTATGACTGATACGATACCCATGCTAGTTCCGCAGCCCGAGCGAAGGGACATTCTCGAGGCGGCCCTGGCCAACAGCGACGTCTTTCACGCGGAACCCTCCCGGGACGAGGCGCCAGATTTTAGAGATCTGAACGCGAACGTTTCGGTACACTGTCGCGTGTCGGAGACGAGCACGACCCTCAATTGGTGTCATTATCGGCTGGATAATGACACCGATCGAGGTGCCGTCGAAGATCGACTGCGAGCCGGCGGTCACCTCTAGTTTGGAGGCCGGTCTGGCGGTAATCGGAGTCACACCGCAGACCGTGCCCACCTCCCTCGAGCTGCCGATCACAGTGACGGATCCCCGGATAGCCCCGAAGACGACAGACCCGCTGAGTAACAATAACTACGGAACGCTGATGCCCTCGCCGAACACGGAGATGACGTACGTGACGACGGAGGACACGCAGTGTTATATGCACGATCTTTAAAAGACTTTTTAAAAAAAATCCTTTTATTAAAACAATACAATACTAGTTTTACTTTACATAGACTTAGCTTATAGTCTATCTTAAATAATAAGGAGACACGATCCCTAGTAAGGAGTCAAGACTACTGTGTTATAGTGACTACTATTTTATCACGACTACTGCGCCGTTTCTAGGCGGACAGGGTGTATTTATTAAAAAGGTATGGTTACTTGTGAGGGTGTTGTAAGTACAGTGGCATCATATGTGTGCGCAACTAGATAACAAGGAATACTATGGGACATTGTATAAGTTTTTGGAATCCATTAAATATCTAATCAATGTCTCTTGTTATAAACAATGAGTTCCTTGTTATATTCTTGGAGGAATAGATAAGTAAATATAATTATTATTAATTATTATTTATCTTATGCAATAAAAAAGTTAAGGGAAGTATACATCTTTTACACCCCCCGTCTTAGATTGGAAATTATACTCAAAAAGGACCTGAGTATTTTCCAACAACAATTACTTTAAAGGCAAGTATATGGAAATTCGAAAAGTAAGTAAAATTTTCAATTATTTATAAAAAAAAATAGGGATTTCGTGGTTCCTTTACATGAGGTATTAAATAAAAAGAAAAAAGAATATAAACTATGAGTACACAATTAAAATTTAAAAAGATACATAATCAATTATTTGTCGCTAAGAAGAAATAATTAAATTACGAATATTTAAAAGAAATTACTATTATTCAGAATAATTGATTATATATATATATATATTTTTTTTAATTCTTAAAAATAATGGTTAAATGAGTTAATATATCAAAGTTTTAATTTAATCTAATATTACATAACATAAAAATAAACATTTTAGTTTGTAATATTATTCCTTATTTACTAAGTAAAACAGAACTACTTAATTTTGTGCAAATATTGAACATTTAATCATTTGATTAAATATAAATTATATAAAATAAAAGAAAAATTATTAGTAATCGTTTCAACTAAATTTAAGAAATTAAAATGATTAAATTTTTTAAAGCGTGACACTATTGTTTACAGGTTTTCAGGGATTCTATGAGTGACGGTAGAATAATGGGGTTCACAGGGAGCTTCTCTGCTTTCCTGGTGTTGCTGCATCTCGATGTCTTCACTGCGATGACGTTGTCTACCAGGACATCTCAAGGAGTGACAAAATCCAGGTACAAATTCTTCTTGGGCTATGCAGCAGCAGCGATATATTACGTAGCCAATTACACAAACGGCAATTATATATAATAATATAGAGTTTTGTTGCAACTCGGTTTTGTAAGACACTCGGTTTAATTCTTGTTTTATATCTGTCATTTGCTGGGCTTCCGCTTTGAGGTCGTCTAATTTTGCATGGTTGTAGTTTACTGGTTTTATTTCGACAACAGGTAATTTATTCACAAGAGGATGCTTGTACAATTCTTCTATTATATCTATTTTTATTTCAGGTAATTCCAATTGCGTTTTTACTACGCCTTCACCGTGGAGTTTGGTGCTTTGCAGAGTAGCGGTGCAGTATTCATTTAAGGTGAGGATACCGGCACCTTGGAAGTTGATTGTAGTAAAGTTCGATTGACATCCCTCGACAATATTGATAGGGTTTGTGAATAGTAATAACCATTTGTTTTTCGCTAGCCGATGTATAATTTTAAAGTTTCCTTTTGTTGACATGATATTACATAATTCGCTGTATTTTGATTTATCTTGATGTAAAATACTAGTTTCGCAAATTGGATCAGCATTTTCGTCTTGAATGATTAGTGATTTGCAAACGTATTTATTCTCGTCGTAATGTTTGCACGTCGATAGTTCATCTAGGGTTACATAGAACCTTCTATCTCTGGTTAAGCCTACATACTTGCTCTGAACTAATAGAGTGTGATATAAGGAGGATTGGTTATCTTTTTTGGGGAGGGATAGTACTTGGTAACCCACAAAACAATCCTCGTCTACAAGAGGTATTTCTAGAATTGAAACTAAAGTTAAATCTTCTAAATACGCGTTAAGATTACTGATTTTAATTAAATTATGAATATTGCTAAAACTTGGTATTTCTATAAATTTACCAGAATCTGGACTTTTATTTAATTCCTTTACTAAATTACTGTAATTTATTATATTTGCAGGTAATGTTCCAGACAAAGCGGATTCGATGGCGTTCATCAGTTCATCAACTTTAGAATTAATTAACATTAAATTATCTATGACAAATTCATATAATTCGAAAATTGTTTCATGTTGTTTTATTTCCTGAATTTCATTCCTATTTTCCTGTAAGTATTTCTGTATTTTAAGCATATTAAAGTTTATTACGCGTTCATTATATAATATTGAGTTAATAGTTTTATTAAAGGAAGCGATAACGGACGTTGTTACTTGTATTTGTTTAGTAACGAGATTTTTAACAGTTTCGCCATACATTAGTTCGAACAGCGTAAATCCGGTAGAAGAATGTCGCGAATTATTATAAGTCATTATAGATATGCTGAGAGCTAATTCCCATGATATATTTTGTGTGTCGCCTACAAGACATCTCATGGTGTCTTTTATTGTGGCGTGGACGCGTTCGACTCCTCCGTTCGATTGGGGAAATTGTGTAAGCGCCTCAGTTTTTTCGATATGTAATATATTGCATATTTTTTTCATGGCTTTAGAAATGAATTCCGCTCCTAAATCTGAATGAACTCGTAGCGGTATTCCGAATTGTTGACAATAATATAATAAAAGTTTAGAGACTTCAGTTGTTGATTTCTCTCTTAAAATGTATGCTGCAAGGAACTTCGTGAGTTCGTCTATAATAGTTAATACATAAATTTTGCGACTACGCTCGCCTATTTCGATTATATCGATATTGATTCGCTCTAATGGTTTCGTAGCGCTTGAGGTTATTATAAATGGCTGTGCCCAATTCCTACGGTCTATTTTATTTTTCTGACAAATATCGCATGTGTTAATATATTCTTTGATTTCTTTATTTAAATTCGGCCATTCGTATCTCAGTTTTATACGTCTAATGGTTTCATCTATACCCTTGTGGGCTGTGAACCTTGAATCGTGATAGTATGAAATAATTTTCTGGCGTTGCTCTATAGGCGGTGTTATTATTTGATTTGTTAGTTCGCAAATATTAAATACGAATTTCTTATCATGAAAGATGTAAGACAGTAATTGTTTTGCTAGGTCTACGTCGAACTCGCGTTCGTAGCGCGTCGTAGCGGGAATGTTTATATAAAGGTTATTGTTCTCTATGTCTTGGTCTATCAATTTAAATTTTAAATTTATTAAAGTTGTAAAAATTTAATATATCTTCACAATCTGTGTGGTTATTTCTGTTATAACAGAAATAAAAAGTTCTATCCTTCGTGTAAGGATCTGTAAAAATTTCGACTTTATTTAATTCGGGTTGAAGGTCATTTAGGGACGATCCGAAATATGTAGAAAGTAACTTAAAGGTTTCATCTTGTTCATTTAAATTACACGGTAAAAATAATATAATATGTTTATGTTCATTATAAAAAATAGATTTTGTGAGCTCGTTGATGTCTATTGGTTCGATAGACCCTGCTCGTAGCTGTTGACGAAAGTTTTCCATAATATCACTATCGTCGATAAAGTTTATACACGGTCGAGATAAAGCGTCCGCGTTTTGATTTGTTTTACCGGGTTTATAAACTATTTTATATTCGTATTGTTCTAATTCTAATCGCCATCTTATTAATCGTGAGCCTGGGTCTTTTACTGAAAAGAGCCAAGTCAACGGTTGATGATCGGTAACTATAGTAAATTTTCTACCAAATAGGTATGGTCTAAAATGTTTTATTGAACATTTAATAGCCAAAAGTTCTCTTTCAATGGTAGAATAGCGTTGCTCTGTGTCGCTCGAGGTCCTAGAGGCGTACGCGACAGGTTTATCTTCGCCTAATTTACCTTGTGAAAGGATACTACCTATAGCATATTGAGATGCGTCAGTTGTTAATATAAATTCTTTATTAAAATCAGGGTATTGTAGTATAGGAGCTGACGTTAATAATGTTTTACAGGTTTCCATTGCTTTATCGCATTCAGGAGTCCATATAAATTTTTCATTTTTCTTTAAAAGTTTAGTTAAAGGTTTAGTGATATTTGAAAAGTTTGGTATAAAACGTCTGTAATAACCTGCTAAGCCTAAAAATGCTTTAATTGACTTAGTATTTTTTGGTTGAGGAAATATTTTGACGGCTTTAATTTTATCAGGATTTGGCTTTATGCCTTCGTCCGATATTATGTGGCCAAGATAAGCTACTTCCTTTCTGAGGAATTCACACTTATCCGGTTGTAATTTTAAATTGTATTCGCGTAATTTTTTCAATACGTTTCTTAACTTTAAATCATGTTCTTCTAAGGAGGATGCGTAAATTATTATGTCATCTAAATAGACAAGACAATGATCGCCACTTAGACCACTAAGTATATTATCCATGACTCTTTGAAATGTGGCGGGCGCATTTTTCAAACCGAAGGGCATCCGAGTGAACTCAAAATGACCTTCTTCTGTTGAAAAAGCTGTTTTCTCAGTGTCTTCCGGGTTGATTTCAATCTGATGGAACCCGCTCGCTAAATCGAGTGTTGAAAAATATTTGCTTTTCCCTAATTTATCTAGAATGTCTACTATGTTAGGTATAGGGTATTTATCACTTTTAGTAACTTCGTTGAGCTTACGGTAATCGATAACCATGCGCCACTTTATCTTACCGCTGGAGTCGGCTTTTTTGGGGACTATCCAAATCGGTGAATTATACGGGCTATGGCTAGGTCTAATTATTTTTTGTGCTAATAAATTTTTTATTTGAGTTTTGACTTCCTCTTTGTGTACCTGAGGATACCGATAATTTTTCGTATACACTGGCGGTGAATCTCCAGTGTTTATGGTATGTTTTACTACATTGGAAAATGTAAATTTGTCACCATCGAGGTAAAATATGTCCTTAAAATCTTTACAAATTTGCAAAATGTTTTCGCGTTCTTCTTTATTCATATGTGCCGTACGAATTAATTCTTTAATTTTTTGATCGCGATTTATACTAGTATTTTGTTTTGTAGTAAATAAAAGTTCTCTTATCTCAACGTTTGAACCGTTCATTTCGGGTATCTTTATCTCAATATCCTTGAATGAAGTATTTATACATGTTGTAAAACCGATAAAGTTCTCGACTTTAATCAGTGACTCTGGAATTAATAATTTATTGGAGTGTAAAGAGCATTTTTCTATGATTACGTCTCCGTTTTCAATGTTAGGTATTTTAACTGGAATTTTTTGTTCGGTGCGGGCTTTAATTAAAACAAAATTTTCGCGTGTAACCTGAGTATTATCTGGTAAAGATAATTTAATTTTGTTATCGTGCGTGTTTATCGACGCTTTGAATCTTTTTAAGAAATCAATGCCCATTATTCCGTCGTATGGAATATCTATTTGAACAACGTAAAATTTATGCGAAAGATTATTTGTTATAGGCAACTCTACGTATTCTGAGATTTCTAATTTTTGTTCGCATATACCTTTTATTTGAATTTTTTCTTTAAATGTTTTTAAGTTTTTAATTTGCGATGTTACTTTAGGAGAAATAGTACTGACGTCGGCGCCAGTGTCGACTAAAAATTTCATTGAGATATCGCCTACAAAATGTTTTATAAATAATAATTTATTTAATTTTTCGCCTACAATATTATTTATGGCATATTTATTTGTATTTAAATTTCGAGCAGATTCATGAGGACTTCGGCCTCGTCTTCGGAGGACGGCTGCTCGGTTGTGTCCTCCGGCTCCTCGTTTAAAGAATTTATTGTTTTTTTATCGTTAAAATTATTTTTAGATTTATTACTGTTGCTGGGGCCCGGATGCAATTTTCTACAGAAGTCGATTGTATGCCCCTGCATTTTACAATGCGTACAAAATCTATCACTTTTATTCGATATTCTATTATTATCATTCGATTTATTATTTTGCACGTAACTCGAAGATTTTTGGACTGAATTACGATAATTAGATGTTTGTCTATTCGTATTATACGTCTCAGAATTCCTACGTATATTATTGTTTTTACTGTAGAATTCGAGGGCTCGTTCCTCTTCTAGTGCAAATTTGAAAGCTTCGTCGGTCGTAGTAGGCCTACGGGATCTTGTGACATTATAAAAATGCGGATCTAACCCGACTAAGAAGTTATTCATTAGAAGCTTATCATATTCACTACATAAAATACCAGATTTGTCATTAATAATTTCTGTGTTTGATAAAAGCTCATTCTTTAAATTTTCGTAATATTCTACGAAACGCGCAACGGATCCTCTTTGCTTTGCGTGCTGAGATTCCAATAAGATTGCACTAAGGGTTCGACATTTATTAAAATGCGCATCTAATTCGTCTAAAAATTGATTTAGATCAGAAAAATTGCGTCTGTTAGCAAAACTAGCTGCTTTACCTTCTAATTGCGATATAGCTGCTGGCAATAATAATAATTTTTGTACACTGTTCGCCCAATTTTGTGCTTGGCGACAGTTTTTTATAAAAATGTTTAAATTATTTGTATTTTCGCTAAATTTTGGTATAAGACTAAATAATTAATTTGTAGGTACCAAGGGATCTAGCTTGATGTCCAGGGCCTTTTGATGATGGCTGGCAGAGTCGTGGGCACCTGGTTTGGGATCGGTCGACATATTTTTGATTGTCTTGGATCGTAGCAAAATTTTATTTAAAAAAAAATGGATACAAGGACGGAAAAAGAGAGCGAGGGAGATCCACACCCTAAAAGCACGAGAAAATATGAAAGACTTACAGTGTCAATATCGACGTCTTCATTTGCCCCTCGTTGTATGCTGCAACGTTCGGATGGCTCCTCGGCTGGGCTGCGGCTCACGCGGCGACGATGATTCTCTGAGAGTTTTATCGGAGAATTTTTCGCGACGCGGGTGGGCGCAAGGGATCTTTCCGAAGCGATTCAAAAATGTCCTTTTTGCAACTTTGCGTATCCTACCGACTGCGCCAAAATGTTATATGCACGATCTTTAAAAGACTTTTTTAAAAAAATCCTTTTATTAAAACAATACAATACTAGTTTTACTTTACATAGACTTAGCTTATAGTCTATCTTAAATAATAAGGAGACACGATCCCTAGTAAGGAGTCAAGACTACTGTGTTATAGTGACTACTATTTTATCACGACTACTGCACCGTTTCTAGGCGGACAGGGTGTATTTATTAAAAAGGTATGGTTACTTGTGAGGGTGTTGTAAGTACAGTGGCATCATATGTGTGCGCAACTAGATAACAAGGAATACTATGGGACATTGTATAAGTTTTTGGAATCCATTAAATATCTAATCAATGTCTCTTGTTATAAACAATGAGTTCCTTGTTATATTCTTGGAGGAATAGATAAGTAAATATAATTATTATTAATTATTATTTATCTTATGCAATAAAAAAGTTAAGGGAAGTATACATCTTTTACAACACTAGTCATCTTTTTAATGCTATTGAATTATGCATGCCATCCCTTTCACGAATCTTGGCTGTGTGAGTAAAATGTAACAGATAGAAAGTGTTAATGTGTGTCGCGGCACAGAAATTTTGTCAGTTTTGTAAGGATATAACGTATCCATAGTTATCAATGAGATAGCCTATATTTATTATTATGTAATGGGAATAATGTAGCATTCTAATGGTGAAAACATCTTTGAAATAAGTATAGTGGTTTTGGCGTGATTCGGGAACAAACATACAAAAATACAAATATTTATAATATTGGTATAGATAATAACCATAAACAGTATACACATTGCACACAATTACATTTTAGGATCAGTCACTTTAGTTATTAGCTGGAGATTATAATTGCTCATGTTGGTAGCCTCTAAGGTAATTAAACGTCTCTAAGTAATTAAACGCCTCTAGGTAATTAAACGTCATCTTTACCAAATGGCAAATTTGCCCAAAAAATCTTTATATCTTTATTACGCACCTGTACGAAGCGTGGAGCAGTGACGGCTACCGGGGGCTCATGCAAAATGCAGTAACACCTTTCCCCTACTGCCTCCCTAGTCTCTCCCTCTTATAAATGATTCTAGCTCAATTTCGGCGGCCCCCGTTCGCCTCAATATTGTTTGACTTGTACATTTCGTTAATACTAGCTTTTGCCCGCGGCTTCGCTCGCGTGACATTGTAATTCTCTGGGACCAAGGAGGTCCAGAGAAATGCATTGTCACCAATTTCATCAATGTCACGCGAATATGACTGTTGTTAATTTGAAATTACTAACAGACACTTCAATTTATAACAGACTTCCAAAAAAAGGAGGCGGTTATACGTTCGGCTGTATATTTTTATTTGTATGTTCAACGATTACGCCGCCGTCTGTGGACCGAATTTCAAAATTTTTTTTTTTTTTGATGTACAGGATGTATTCAGACCAGTCCCTATAACTTCGTGGGCCATGTGATTGATCCATTGGTACTAGTCATTTGCTTCTAATCGATTATTTTTGTAAAAGTTAAAATTTTCAATACGCAATGTACAACGTACATAACCATACGGGCGGTCGGAGGTGGGCGCGCGCGGGTAGTCCGCACAAACACGTTCTCCGCGCCCACGAAGGCGCGAATACGCGAATAGAGAAAATCAGCTAATCGTTTTCTAGCAGCTGTACCGTATGCAGGTGTATGTATTTACGTCCAGTTGCCGCCCACCGCTGGAGGCTCAATGGGCCTATTTTCTAACACTCGCATGCCTGTGTAATGGTACGGGAGTCTGAAAGATGGTGGGTATGAGAATATCACCTCCGGTAAATCCGGTAAGGAAAATTAAAACGAAGATAAGAAGAAGATAATTAAAAAAATAACACGGAACGTCACTCGAAAACGCGGGTTTACACTTACAGCCAACTGACCAAACTGACAATTACTGACAACAGAAAATTATTTTATGTAAAAACATAGGCATGTGTCCAGAATCCCGATACATTTGTATCGATAGTTTTTCATATCGATAAATTACTATTTAAGTTGCATACGCATTGATTTGTATGAACTTATTACAAAATCTACTGGAGGCTCAAGGCGCAAAAGAGCGAAGAGAGAGGCGCGTGGAAGACGATAATCTCATACCATCAGGCGATCTGTCTGCTCGATTGCCGGTCATAAATCATAAGACTTGATATAAAAACAGTAACTTATTTATTACAAAAAACTAAGGAAAAATAGCATATCAAACAATTAATTGATTTAAATATCCACTACGTACACTTAAATGTTTCAATTTTCATAGGTCACGTCACTTAGCCTTGGTAGTTTTTAAAATAGTTGAGCGGCACGCTTTTGATATTTGCCGCGAAAAAGCCGTGCTATGGCCGCGCGCGCCACCCCGCCGCATAGAGTAGGCATCTTTTGAATTTTGCCGAAAGTAGATAAAGAACTATTTTGTTTTGAAACAGATTTTCGAATTTAGTTGCGGTTTTTCTCTCGAGGCAAAAGGCTTAGGTCTGATTTAAGTTTAATTATTAGGTCGTGTTTAAAAACGTAGTGTTGTGTTCTTAAGTTTTAAGTGATACGTGTAATGATTTATGATGCTAGCAACGATTTTCAAAATACAACAAAAACACTTTGTAACAACTTTAAGTTATAATTTATAACGCGACACCTTGCCGCGGTCACCTGATGGTCGATCGATTTCGTGAACTTAATACTAGGAGTAGACTTAGTACCTACTACCTACTAGCAGTCATTCAGTACTTAATACTACTTTCACGTAAGTAAATAGCTATTAGCCATAGTCTTACTTATTAGATCGGTGTACAGACTTACGTACGTAACTTATTATTAATAATAATAATTCACCAATGCTACTTCAGGCACCCTTTTATACACCTACTTACATTGTTTCACTGTTACCTACAGTTCAACCACGTTACATCTTTCGGTTATTGTCGTTTTTCACGCACCGTCTGTAATTTGCATAGAAAAGCGATGATGCCGTTGGACTTTATTAAGAATTCAGTTGCAATGTACACTGGTTTCGTTATTTGTCAAGCAACGTTTTGCGCGTGGTATTTACGAATCACACTGCAGGCGGTGCAGAGCAGGGATTTCCAAAGTGGGTTCCGTAGGATAGTCATCAAGGTTCCGCCTTGAGAGGACACGGCGCGGCGTCCGGCCCGGTGTGTCAGTGGCTCGCGTTCGTAATAAAGTAAATTACATTGCGTAATGAAGTAAAAATAATAAAATTCTAGTTTAAAAAAAAACTACTTCTAAACAGCTTGTTCTTATGATTTAAAGGTATAAAATATAAAATAATAAATTAAAAATATGAAATTAAAAAAAAAAAAATAAAAAAAATTACATTTTTGTAATGAGAAAAAGTAGTATAAACATATTATCCCAAAGATAATGGAAGTGGTCTTCTGACACCTATAGGGTATAATCCCAAATTGGTTCTTTGTTGTTGGTTGGTTGCTGGGATCCATGAGGAATCGAGTAAGCTCTTTGAAATTTATATGGTGTTTTGACTTTTTCTGAAGTAGTCCAAGTATAATATACTACCAAAAAGTAAGATTTTGCACCAAGGTATACCCTGGATCCAAAAGTACTGGACAGAACTCCTGAGTCCTTATAGATACATGTTTGGGGATTCCGGCGTTGCTTAAAGAACTGCAAGCATATGCCATCATACCACTTAAAGTAATCATCATCATCATTATCACCACCATCTCACCACACACGAAACACCAACATATTATGACATAGGTACTAACTACTCATCAGAGTTTTGTGCACTGATATCAATGTTTATAAAATTTTGCTATCGTCAAAATTATATTCGTAATCCTCATCGTCACTATTAGTATATTTAATGCTTACTGCTACATTTTTACTACCGACTATAACAATATATAATTATTATTATTTAATAATATAGTATCTAATCATTATCATCACTGGTGATTGCTTAGTAGGTCCACAAATCGGTAATGCTTATTTGGGGAAATACCATGGCCTCTCAGAAAGCTGGCATGAAATAACGCTTGAGTTTGTTTTGCCGAGAGAATGAGAATAGCGGAGACTTTTATGTATTTATAAGTTTCTAAAAATTTGTTCATAATAATATAGATAATAAATTTAACTAAAAAAAGAAAAAATATTATTTTTAAAGAATAAATTAAACAAATTTCCAAAGTAGAAATACACAAAAAGTATGAAATAAATATTATTTTCTAAATAATTCCCCTTTTAAATTCGGATAAAATTTTAACTATTTCTCTACACAATCTTCATTATTTTGAAATCGCTACCAGCCCAAACAATATTCTGATATATCAATTCTATATCATTATTGTACAGAGCTTAAGTTTTATTTCTTTGTATAGATGATGATGAAAAGTAGCCTAAATTATACGTTTCATCAGCTATCTGCACGTAAAAGTCCAATGAAAATCGGCCCAGCTGTTTCAGAGGTTAGCCGGAACAAACAGACAGACAGACAAAATGTTAAAATTGTTTTTTATTGTAGGTAGGTACCTACGTAGATGTATAGATTTAGTATAATATACTTTAATATGCATTTAGTGAAAAGCTGCTAATTTATTTAAATTATGATGTATGCATATAGATGACATTGAAAAGTAGCCTAAATTGTTACTTTTAACACCAGCTATATCTGCCTGTGAAAGTTCCATGAAAATCTGCCCAGACAGACATACCGACAGACAGACAGACAAACAGACAAAAATGTTGAAAATTAATTTTTATTCTATGTGCCGTGTAAACTTTCATATGCAAAGTGAAAAGCTGTTAATTTGAAATTACTAACATACACTTCAATTTTATTTATTTTCGTAGATTTATAGATAGAGATGACGATGAAAAGAAGCCTAAATGTTTGTCCTGAGTATAAATCGCTACCATACATACCATCTTTCATTCAATTCGGTTTAACAGTCTAGCCGTAAAAGACAGTCAAAAATACATACGTTAATACATTATCCCTCGGGAACACTATCTTTTTGGGATAACAAGTAGACTACGTGTTTGTTCAAAGCATAAACCACTACCATACTAACTTTCATTCAAATCGGTTCAACCCTTTATTCGCGAAAGACAGTCAAAATTACACACAGTACTATATTATTCCTCGGGAACACTGTATCTTTGTGGGAAAAAATGAAGCCTAAGTATTTGTTCTAAGCTTACGTCCTACCATGCCATATTTCATTTAAATCGGTTTAACCCCTTGGTCGTCACAATAAACATATTTACATTATATATATATATATATATATATATATATATATATATATATATATATATATATATATACACTATCCCACAGGAACACTTTTTCGATATAAAAAGTAGTCTATTTTTTGTTCCACAGCTTAAAGTACTATTACACCAAATTTCATCAAAATCTGTTCAGTAGTTTTTGCGTGAAAGAGTAACAAACATCCATCCATCCATCCTCACAAATTTTCACATTTATAACATACTAGCATGAAAAATGGAAATCAGGTTTTAAACTTTCATCCCCTATTTTACCCACCTAGGGGCTGAATTTTAGAAAACGCTATAATACGTAATTCATTATTTTTTCCGTACTCAATTCATACGAAAAGTCATGCAAATATGTCCAAGGAATAAAAAGTTTCATACTAACATTAATCACCTATGTTGGGTAACATAGGGGGTTGAATTTTAAAAAGTCTTTCCTTAGTCCTACGTCATATGAGAAATACATTTGTAAAATTTCAATTACATCAGTCAATCAGCTTTGCCTTTTAGGATTCCGTAATACAAAAGGAACCCTTATAGTTTCGCTCTGTCTGTTCGTTTGTCTGTCTGTCTGTCCGCGCTTCTGAAAGCTTCTGTAATTATGAATATAAATGGATAAAATTTGTTTCAGTTATAGATTGTATAAATCTCGGTTTCGGCATCATAAAATAATAATGATTATTTTATTTTTAGGTTTACATGTAAAGTGGCGATGAAAAATATTTTTTCAGTCTATTATGATTATTGGTATTATTATTATTATTATTATTATTGGTCATTATGTGGCAGTCCACAAGTACCACATACTGTCAAATTGTCAATGTCAAAATGTCATATATACTATAATTTTTAAATGAGGTTCGCCCTATTATAATAATAGGGCGGGCGGACCTCTATTAAATAAAATATATATATTTGTTTTGCAGAAGAGATAGTATGCTTACTGCAAACCAATTATAGGTAGCTGGGTACTGTTACTTTATCTAGGCTGTATTTCCTAGAAAACTCTTCAGTGAGAAATGTTTATTTAAATAAAATATGCAAACGATCTAATTCTTAGGGTTCCGTACCTAAAGGGTAAAAACGGGACCGTATTACTGAGACTTCATTATCCGTCCATTTGTCCGTCTGTCGATCTGTCCATCTGTCTGTCATCAGGCTGTATCTAGTGAAACATGATAGCTGGACAGTTAAAATGTTCATTGATAGAAAATAAAGTTTTTATATGGGAGCCCGGGCCCCATCATATAAAAAAACCTTCTTGTTCCTGATTTTGCTCGTTATTAGTAGGTACTAATAGTTGATTTGTTAATTTGAGTTGTTAATGGTACGGAACCCTTCGTGCGCGAGTCCAGCTCGCACTTTACCGGAATTTACATTCGTTCCATTTCAATTCTGCTAATATAATATTAATTCACGATTTTCAAATTATGCGTTTTTGAGTAGGTACCCAAATAACAACAACAAGGTAAGAAAGTATTTTTTTAATTTACATTTCGTAGTATTGTTATAAGCGTTGCAATTCATTAAAATTAATCCTGGGAGAGTAAAATTTAATTAGAATGAGACCAACATTTTAGGGAGGTTTTATTATTCTGCTTTCCGTAACGAAAAGTTATACTTTTTATGTGCCAATAAAATATTATACCTTAGTCATAAAAACCTTGTTTATTGTATACTTGTAGGTACTTTGTCTAAGTGCTGTATAGAGTTCCGTACCCAAAAGGTAAAAACGGGACCCTATTTCAGAGACTGCGATGTCCGTGCATCCATCCATCCGTCCGTCCGTCTGTCCATCTGTCCGTCTGCCAGTCACCAGGCTGTTTCTCGTGAACTGTGATAGCTATACGGTTGAAATGACAGATGATGTATTTCTATTGCCGCACGATCAACAACAAAATATTATAATACTATAACCTAACCAAGAGCTAGTCCAAGAAGGGGTCCGTAAATATTAAAGCGCAATAACTTTTCTTTAAATGACTTCAAAAGTTTTTGTCAGATTTTACTTAAAATAATTTTCCTAAAGAGTTTTTAGCATGATCTATCAGCATGGAAACTTACAAGTTTCCTTCTCCTATTATGTTTTATTATTGATAAATAAAAAAGGTTTGTTATTACCCGACTGGTTATATTTTTATGTTGACTGCTTAGGGTTATATTTTTCGCGCGTATCTTGTGTATATATGTATGTATGTGTATAAATTCCTTTATTCCCACGTATCTTCCAAACGGCTGGATAGATTTCGATAGTTAAGGTTTAGTAGTTAGACTAGATTTGTCTCAAAAACCCAAGTGTCCTTAGATAGCTAGTTCAAAGAAAAAATAGGAAATCACGGATTTTGGCGCCAAATTATAGGTAGTAAAAAATGTTTCATCAAAATTTACCCATATTCAAATCCCAAAAAAACATTAACTAAATGAAAAAAGCCAAGTATTTCCTTTGCAAAAAGTTATGAGATGTCATAGAGACCAAGTGAAATTCAAGATAGTCCATTTAATTAGTCACTCATAAAAAATTTGTAACCGCCTGTGGAAAATTTTGTTTTTATAACTTACTAGCTTTCGCCTGCAGCTTCGCCCGCGTGGGAGAGTGTTTGTAGCAAAAAAACTTCTTTAGCAAATATAATGCCTGCAATAGCACAGAATAAGCACATAATAAATATAGTAATAGCACAGAATAAAAATATATACTTTATAATAAATTTTCACACGTACTTTTTAATTTTAAGATATCTCCTAGGTATAATCTCCTAGATAAGGATAATTAAATTGTATCCGTCTAAATAGCTTCTGAAAATACCACATTATTTCTGATCATTATTTTAAACTTAGAATGGATATAGTAACCTATCCTTAAAAGATATACATATTTATGCCATCGAGGGCTTTTTTAGACCTATAAAAGAGAAACATTCAAACCATACATTGTTTTGTAATTTATATATAACGGGTTAGGTTAGGCAGCGTTTTCGATAAAAGTTCCCAGATGGCTTGATTTTTTCCGACACCTTCAACAATTATCGTCATAAATCAAACAATATCCACAAAACCTTAACTAATCATTATCGACCTAAACCTTCCTAAGGAACCACTTTATCGGTAAATGTAAACGGCATGAAAATCCTTTCAGTACTTTTTAAGATTATCGCGAACAGACAGACATACTTGACGGGGTACTTAAGTATCCTATGTCCGTCTTCTCGTTCTAAGTTACCTCCATACCAATTATCAGCAAAATCGGTTCAGCCGTTCTTGAGTTATAAATAGTGTAACTAACACGACTTTCTTTTATATAATACTAGCTGTCCCGACACACGTTGTTCTGTCACACCTATAAATATAGTGTTAATATTTTACCACCAATTTTTCCAATATTTCTCACCGTTTAAATTTCAAGACTAAAATTAGCCAAATCGGTCCAGCCGGTCTCAAGTTTTAGCGAGACATTGGAATTGCAATCCATTTTAATTATATTTAAGATAAGATTTTCCATTACTTTGTAATTTTCTATATCGAATGACACATTTTATAAACTTTAAGTCACGTCCTACGGGAACGCGATGAAAATCCCACCAATTTTCAGCCAAATCGGTTAAGCCGTTCTTGAGTTATAAATAGTGTAACTAATGCGACTTTTTTTTTATAAATATAGAGTACCTGGGCGACCGAGCTTTGCTCGGTTATTACTAGTTATTGTAATATGGTGAAACTCGAAAGCATAAATCTTATTCACGTAATCAGTATAGGTAAATGTTAGACATATTTATGAGAAATATATATATATATATATATTGTTATCTCAAACATTAACTACATTTTTTTTAACTTGTCTAAAAACAATAAAAATTAAAAAATTATATATAAACTTGAACATATAAAAAGGTCACCGAGCGGGATTCGAACCCATAATACTTCTTTCTTGCCGTCCGCGTCTTAACCCGCTGGACCAGACGGACAGTGGGCGGCAAGACGAAATTAGCGTTCATATTCTGCGTGGACAGAAAAACGCATGAAAACTCAAAAACACGCGTTTTCCCAAACATAAGACTAATCTAGATCGATTGTTTACCCCCGAAAACCCCCATATACCAAATTTCAGCGAAATTGTTTCGTTTTAAAAAAAGCGAAAGCGAGCCGTTTCCGAGAGCACAGAAACATATAAATAAATATACAAGAATTGCTCGTTTAAAGGTAAAGATATAGACTAGCTTTGACCGCGTGGAATAGTGTTCATGGAGAAATTATTATTATTTTTAAACGATTAAAATTAACGATCGTATAATTGAATACGCGCCAAGCTTCCATTTTATATCACATAATGATGATGATATCTGTAAGTTACTTAATGGCATATGCTTGCAGTTCTTCATTACACAATGTCGATATTTCCAAACGCGTATCTTTAAAGACTGAGGAGGTCTATTCAGTGCTTTCGGATAGTACAGAATCTTACTTTTTGGTAGCGTATGCTTGGGATACTTCAGAAAAAGTCAAAATAACTGTCTCCATATAAATTTTGAGGAGTTCCCTCGATTTCAGATTTTTCATGGATCCCATCATCACGTCACCACTTTTGTTATAACGTGACCAACTTCGAAGTATATACTTTACATCTAAAAAAGAATTTTGAAAATCAGTAAACAGACGGCGGAGTTATCGTTGAACATACAAAAAAATAATAATACATACAGCCGAACGTATAACCGCCTCCTTTTTTGGATGTCAGTTAAAAACTTCTTCAGAAAATAACTCTACTCACTGCAATATATTTATGTATAAAATATTGAAAATGTTTTTAGGGTTTCGTACCCAATGGGTAAAAACGGGACACTATCACCTCGATGCGACGTGCGAGACCGCTTGATATATATTTTTCGCGCTTGAAAATAAATTTTACAATATCTTCTAAATATAAGATTTAAACTTAAATTTAAACTGTATGGTTTAAAGGCCTAATATATTGTGTATAAAATACTTAAAGTGAATGACGTATTTAATTTGTTAAGGATAATACTGTGTACGCCTCCGGCCCCCCGGCCGGTCCAACCGCAATGCCCCTGCATTTTAAATCTGTAATATCTTCGAAAATATCATTTAAGTTACTTTTCATGTTCTAAAGGGCCATATTGTACTATATTAAATGTACAATGTATTCAATGTAATTTGATTGAATAAAGATTAATGCTGTATTGCTGAAAATCGCTTCGTAAATATTCTCAATTTATAACATTTGTTATGTAAATAACGATTACGAAGTTATTCATATATTTTGTTCCTGTAATTCGTAAAATTAAAAATTCGAAAATATTTTTTCTGTGGAATGTCCTGGAAAACGACTCTACCAGACACTATTTTGATCGAACCATATTGACTGACAGAACTACACACTACAACAGACCTGATATAGCGCTGGTAGATAAAATTAATAAGCCTGCATAAGTAATTGATACAGCCGTCCCCAACACTCACAATTAACAAAGTACAATAGCAGAGAAACTTACCAAATATATCGAACGTAAAGACAAAATTGCACACCTCTGACATCTGCAAAAAGTAAACATAGTACCAATAGTCTTATCAACTACAGGTGTCATCCCGAAACGATTACATAAATCCCTAAATACCCTCCAGCTACCCCTAAATTTAGTATATTTATTGCAAAAGGCAGTAATTCTAAATACCTACCGAATAGTAAGAAAGTTTATACAAACAGATAAACAGATAAACAGATGCTCCTACTCTGCATAGCACAAACAATCAAACTCACACAATCCTACAAGTTGAGCACACAATACATCATCCTTCTCCTGACACATCTCCCCTAAAACATTATAACATAAAAACACAAAGTAGTTATCTATATGTACTTACAAAAAAAACACACACGAATTGAGAACCCACCTCCTGTGTTTTGGAAGTCGGTTGAAAATAAATACCCTTCCTTTTAGTTTCCCTAGTATTCGTCGTATTATCAGGTTAAAAACGATAACGAATTTTAAAATCGTCTAATTTTCAAAAAAAATCAGGTAATGACCCATATTAAAATCATCGTATATACGTGAAGCAATTTTTGGTAGTGGTTTCAGGAGAGTGGTTCAAACGGAGGAGTATGATATTTGGCGCAGTTAAAGTTTATACAGAGGAAGGTCCATACCTTCCACGACCTTCCTACGACGAAAATTCATATACATAACAGCTTTCTCCATAGAAAGCTGTTATGTATATGAATTTTCGTCGTTCAATGAACACTACTAATATGAATTCACTGTTTGATTGACGATATGAACAATCTTTCTAAAAACTATCAGAAGTAATGTTACTTACTAGCTTTTGTCCGCGGCTTCGCCCGCGTGGAAAAGTGTTCTAGGAGAAAAAACATTTAACGGGACCCTATCACCTAGACGCGATGTGCGAGATAGAGAGATCCGCTTGATATAAACGTGAATAAACTCTTGAATATTATCAACTTTTACTATAGGATCAACTTTCCTATTTGAAAAAAAAATCCTAGAGTAAAAGTTGCTTATATTCAAGAATTTATTCGCTTTTGAAAGTTTGGACACTGACTGAAAAAACGCCAAGTATTTTTCGCGCTTGAATATAAATTTTAAAATGTCATCTAAATAATATGATATAATATGATATTAATGTCAACTGTATGGTTTAAAGAGCTACTATAATGTGTATAAAATGCTTATAGTTGGTAAAAATAATTTAATAAGGATGATCCTTATACAGTATGATATTACACTGTATCCGTCTAAATAGCTTCTGAAAATACCGTACATAATAAGTATGAACTGGGCACGGGCAGCTACTTTTAATAAGTATTGTTATTTTCCTCGCCTTCGACGCGCTATATAAATACACCACTGCATAATATAAACCTTCCACTTGAATCACTCTATCTGTTAAAAAAACCTGCATCAAAATCCGTTGCGTAGTTTGAAAGATATAATATGCTTAGATCTTTCAAACTACGCAACGGATTTTGATGCAGGTCTTCTGTCCCTATGTATGCATAGGGACAGACAGATAAAGCCATAAACAAAGTATTGTTTTATACCTATGTATATTTTATGTAGTGATTTATCTGATTGTTATCTTTAACTTAATGCCTTTTAGATTTAATATTTGATTTGAGGATTGTAAATCTATCCAAATAGTCGGTTTGAGTATTAAAACATAATATTCAAAATCGTAACATGTTATTTTATGGTGTTTGTAATAAGACCAGAGAGAAACAAACATCTAAAAGGTGTATTTTCGTTTGTAAACAAATACTATTAACAAGCATTCGTCATATTAGTGGTTACATTATGTTAGTTGATTAGATGTCAGTCAAATGAACATAATTGTTAGTCACAGCTAGGGCTGCCAGGCGTCCAAATGAAACCAGATACGTATTAAGTACAGTCAGATGGTTAGTTGCGTATCCAGCAATATCTGGTATGAATTTGCTTATATACTTTGCTTTTAAAATTTTGGTCAGTTTCCTGCGTTCAGTTATGTTAAACTTTATTATGGGCAGTATTTACGTTAATAATACTTAATTAGTATAATAACTGATCTTCGCTACACCCTGGTTTAACACTTCGTATGCTACTTTTCACCTAAATATCCGTGATAACTAGTGTCCGGTGTTCGATTACGTTTTGCGACAACCCTTGTAACACTCAATGGAGCCCGGTAAAATAATTTACGGATAAACAAGTTTTGCACGTGATAAAATTTATGATGCATTACATTGAATTTTAGTGTTAATATTGAATTGAATTCCAAAACGAGTTAAATCTGACGATAAACTAGTTCTATGGTAACAGATTCACAAGCCGTCAATGGACATAAATATTTATATTGTCAGTTGGGCCAAGATGGTCAAGCTTGCCACACATAAATAAATATATAAAAATATATATTTATAAACCTACTTAAACTACTTACTACTAAGTAAAAGCAATAATATTCTTAATAATAAATAAAAGGTATGAAATGATTCTAATTGTCGAAAGAGTTCCCCCTTTCAAATTCTGCTCAAATTTAACTATACCTCTATCTTCTGCTTATTTTTGAAGTCGATACCACCCCTAACTATTATGTAAATTCCATAAATAAAAAAACATTAATTTCACAATAAATAATTATATACAAACAATATTATAAAGAACTCACATTCAAATTGGCTGGTTTGACGACACAGAAGGTACAAAATGCGTATATAAATGGATGAAATTTGGTATATTATAGATAGGGCATAGATCTCGGTTTTGGCTCGATAAAATAATAATAATTTCATATTTTAGGGGTGGCTCTCCATACATGTGAGGATGAAAAATAGTTTGATGGCTATCCATACATTTGATGTGAGGATAAAAAATATTTTTTCGTTATACCCCATCGTGTGGGAAATGGTTGAATAGGACTTTTAAAATAAAGGCAAGAATTTTATATGACTTTTTTGCAAAGTCGATCATTTTCGAATAATCGGCCCCCAAAGTGGTTTGTAAGTTGGCACCAATCAATCAATCAAAATCAAACAAACCACCACCAATCCCACCCTGGCATTTCTAAACTATAGGAGATTTAGTATGCTATGAAATTTAGTAAGTATGCAGGGAGTTTTGTGGGAGAAAAATCGATCTAGCTAGGACTTATCCCTTAGAAACTGCACAGTTTTAAGCAATATGTTTTTATTATTTCGTCTTGCAACAATAATATATAAATAATTTCGTCAGTCTGATTGGCAGCCTTGTATACGTACCTACGTATAATTTTTGCATTGTTTGGAAATTCGGAATGTGGTGGGTTCGAATCCCGGTAAAGTAAATAATTTTGTGATTCTTATTATTTATTTTTCCTTTACTTATATATTTTTTTTAATTTTTTTATTTTATCGTTCTACTAAAACACCAAGCAAAGCTCCCGGGTACTAAGTTTAATAAAGCATCATTGCACCACTAAAATAAAAAAAATAAAGCAATATATTTTTCTTCTTATTACAATTAGCATCATGGGCCCCACCTATAAAAAATAGTAGATGTAACAGTAGTCATGTAGTTTTAATAAAAAGGCAACCCCTTTATACCTCTGCGGTTATTTAGAACATAATACCCATGTGTGGGATGAGCTCTCCCTTAATGTTTACAATATAGTATATTGTGTATGCATCTAGAGTTAAGCTATGTACGTTTGTAAAGGTTTTTAAACTATTTAATGCGGTCTAAATGTATTAATATATTGTTTTCATTGTAAAACATGAAGTCTCCACATACGTTTCCATAAGAACTCCATATTATGGAGTTTGTACAATTTATCATTACTAGAGATCACCCTGTGGTCGACCATAATTCACACTTAAATTTTTTAGTTTAGATTTTTAGAGTTCTTTTGCCTTTTAGATACGCAATAAAATGTGTAAATTTTGTATGATATTCACAGTGCCGGATTTACACATTTGCCGCCCATAGGCTATTCAGTTTTTGTCACACTCTCCAAACATCCTTCTAAAAATTTCTCTACATATACTAATCAAGAGAACAATAATAGTTTTTTACAATTGTCCTGGTTGAAATTTGTACCAAATAGCTATTTGAATCGCCTGGATATTTACTACTATTTACAGAT
Source organism: Phengaris alcon alcon (assembly GCA_037179445.1). NCBI lineage: Eukaryota > Metazoa > Arthropoda > Insecta > Lepidoptera > Lycaenidae > Phengaris > Phengaris alcon. The sequence goes on from JAYRCH010000793.1 coordinate 45,888, forward strand.
ACCGACAGGCTGCTGGATTCGCAGACTGGACCGTGAGGATGGCCCTTAAAATAGGCCTAAAACCGTGAAAACGTGATTTTTGCTTCACGTATTAGATCGTTTTCACATTAGGCGATACGATGTCGCATATCACGCGCGACGATGTGAGAGACACTATATATTTTTTTTTCAACTAACCTAACCTTTTCTTTTGTGACGATGGTGAAATTCTTCTTACGAATACCCCGCAGCCCCCGGGGAAGGGCCGCAGGGTTATGAGGGACTCCCTAACGAAAACGAAAGATCTACCCTCGTAAAAACAGCCCAATGTCCTCCTTCGCGCTTGGACCGTGTCATGGGAGTCACGCAAGCATTCGTCCACGACCCCGCCGGCGCCCCATAACGGGCACTCCTTCTGACGTGGCTTTACCCGCCCTTCGCTGGGAGGCTCTGTAGCTGAAGAGGCTCTCTTACGTCTAGAGAGCCTCTTCAGCTATGGCCTTTGCGTGAGCGATGATCTCCCGGTGCGCCGCTTACTGGTTCCACGCACGGTGGCTTGTGTCCAGCACCCCTCTAATGAGTGGGGGCGCCCACTAGTCCAAACCACTGATCCCTAATACCTACGCACACGGCATCTTGTGTCCAGCACTGAGAAGTAATGAAGTAATGAGAAGGAGTGCCCACAAGACTGGAAAGCGGCCTCCTTCGAACTGGACGCCACTATGGGTCGGCGTCCATGGGGTGGGAAGACTCCACGTCATCTGCCGTCGCTTTGCGCTTGACTTTTTTCGTGGGGTCCTTGCATTTCCTTCAGTATTGCGTCAGTCGCAGGTAGGGCGGTTGTTGTACCCCTCGCCTGTTCGGCCTTCTGTGCGGCCAAGGACTTTTCCTTCTTTTTCTTCTTCTTCTTCTTATTCTTCTTCTTGGACGGAGCAGGTGCAACAGGGGCCTCTATTGGGGTATCTGCAATCGTTGCCGTCATTGTGACGTTTCGTGCTCTTTTCTCCTTCTTTTTATTCTTCTCCGGTGCCTTCGGAGCGGCTTCAGTGACTTCGGCACTGGCCGGAGCGATGTCGCTCGACGTGTTGTCCGCCGCCAATATCTGCCGCAGATCTTCCTCGGCGGGCTTATTTGCCTGTCGCCGTAACTCCTCTAGTTCTTGGCGCATACTCTCCATCTGGCGCTGGATTTGCGCGTTCTGGGCCTCCAGACTTTGTATCTCCTCCGTCATGGAACGGCCCCTCATTTCAGCGACAGCCGCCTTAATGTTGGCCGCTGCCTCTTTAAGGAACCGATGTTTTTAAGTTAGAGGGCTTCGTGGCAACCATAAGTACGGTGTCCAGCGAAGCTCCACGCTTTTCACGAGGGCAGCGTTGGTCTGCTCCTCTCGTCCTCTGTCTTCTACATTTGTGGCAGGACTCTCGTTTGCCGCGCTACCCGCGCTACCTCGGCTACTTTCTCTTCGGCTTGAAGCCGAAGGTCCTCCTTCTCCGCCTTATTATAATTGGCCTGCGCCTGAGCAAGGCCGACGTATTGGCCGGTAAATGGTGGCCGGCCACGTCCCTTCTTTGTCTTTGGCACTGCCCCCTTGCTGATGGGTGGTGCATCTTCATCAGCGGTGTTTCGTCTCTTCAGACTTGTCCTAGCCGGTGGTATTGTGGGCAACCCCTCGGAGTCCAGTGATATGCCAGAGATATCACTGGAAAGCCCTTGATCGCCCCTCAGAGCCTTCTTCTTGAGTATTCCAGCAGCCGGCGCCTGCCACCAGCTGCGAAAAGTCAGCGTCTTCATCGGTGAACCCCCCCTCGTGAACCCCCATTGGGTCGGCCCCCGTAAACGAGGGCGACCCCCCGCCGGAGCGGGAGTGTGGGATTCCCTGGAGGAAGACCCACTCGCGGAATACTTATCAAATCGTGACCTTCCATACTGCTAACTAAGACACCCCGGGTCGCGGTCTCTTTTTTCGGGGGTGAGCTCCCCCATCAGAGTGAAACAAAAACATGAAAGGTAGAAGAAGAAAAGACGGTTAAAATATAGAGAAAATAAAGCAAAACAAAAAAGAGTAATCTATAAAAAGATGGTGAAAGACAGAGAAACACCGGTGTTCAGCCAAGTGTCTCCCTCGCCCCAAGAAACAAGCCCGAGGTGGCGCAGGCATGTATTGCCCAGGGACACCAACGAGGAGGGACCGGTATCGCCCCCAACTAACCTAACCTTTTTTTTTTACTTGTGGAAATCCTTTATGGATCCCCGGCGGACTGGGGATGGCCACCGGGGTATGTGGGACTCTCCCGGGCGCGAGGAGAGAATCGCACCCGTAGTTACCGCACTAAAACCCCAAGGTGCCTCCTCCTCCGCTATGCTGCTGGGCCGCCGGAGCCGGCGTAAGGCGATAACAGCAGCGGCCCAGTTAGCGGCATCTGCTTTCGCAGCAGATCCTCCGCACTGTCTACGACAGGTGCCGCATTTCGGGAGAGCAGTCCAAGGCACCGGACGCTCTTCAACCGGAAAGGCTCGTGCAATGGGCGACGGATTCCCTAATCCATCACCCGAGCCTCTTTTTAGGGCGGGAGTTGTCGCTCGTGTAATGCACGTCTGCGCCCTCCACGCCTTATTCGCATGGGATCGGCGACTTCGTTGGCCTCCCGTTCCCTCTCTGCAGCCTCCTTTTGCGACATTACAGTTTCGCAGAAGGTGGTAACTGCTTCCCATGCTTCACTCGACCGGACCATGGATGAAAGTAAGGCCGGGTGAGTGAGGTCGATTCCTAGAACGGCGCATAGCTCCGCTCGTTGCTCAGTGCAGTTGGGGCAAGCTACGAGAGTATGCTGCGCCGTATCGTCGTCGTCCGGGAAATGGTGGCACTGGGGCGTTTGTTCCCTTCTGGCCGTGTGGTGTAGATAGTGGCCAAAGCAGCCGTGCCCTGTCAGCATCTGCACCACCCGGTATGTCAGGGCACCCTTGCAGTGTGCCAACCATTGTTCTAGAATAGGCCGGATTGCTGCCACTACTCTGTGGTCAGCAGTTGGGGACGCCATTTGGTCCTGCCAGGTGTGCATTAATATGATTCGCGCCTGGCGACGCCATCGGGCTGCCTGTTATGGTGGCACCCGTTCTCCACGCTGTTTCACTTCCGATTTGCGGTAGTACACCTCCGACAGCACGCGAGCCTCCAGCTCCCACGGAGAGGTCCCTGCCAGAGCCAACGCCGCTTCACCAGCCACCGTTCGGTAGCCGCGTATCATCCGCAGTGCTATTGTGCGCTGCGGTCCTCTCAAGAGCGCCTTATTTTGGGCGCTCAGATGTTCCGCCCATACAGGGTTCCATACAGGGCCATAGATTGGAGGACCCCTGTGTATAGTCGCCTACAGGTTGACCCTAGACCTCCAATATTAGGCAGGAGGCGTCCAAGGGCCAAGATTAAGTTTCGGTGCCAATCGGCGGAAATGTACCGTGAAGGTCCACTTGGAGTCCAGGACCAGACCCAGGTACTTCATTTCCGATCCGATCGGCACGCTGACCTCTCTAATGCGGAGTGACGCCTCCGCAGAGGGGCGCTTTCGGGGCCCATAAAATTATATGGCCTCCGTCTTATCAACTGCACCCCGCAACCCCTGCGCCTCGGTACGCGCAACCACCTGGGACGCACCCACTCTCGCCAGACGAATCGCCTCCTCAAAAGTCTCTCCGCGAGCCAGAAGATATGTTTCGTCTGCATAACAGACGAGACGTAGCCCGCGTAGAGCCGCTCGCAGGACACGATCATAGCGGATGTTCCACAGGAGAGGGCCAAGAACAGACTCCTGTGTAACACCGCACCACGTGACGAACTGCAACACCAGTCCGTCTTGTCCCACACAAACAATTGTCCTCCTTCTCACTATCCTCTAATGATGGTGTTGTAGGCCCTCCTCAATCGCCTCGAAAGTCAAGGTGTTAAATTCATTGGCGATGTCAAATGACACCGCCAACACCACTGCGCCTTTCGTCGTCTGTTCTTCGCAGAACTCCTTCACTTTAAGGATCGCGTCCACGGTGGAGCGCTGCGCGCGGAAGCCGAATTGGGCTCCGGACAGGTTTGGACCTTCTCGCTTTAGGTGTTTAATCACCCTAGACGCGATCACTCTCTCCAGAAGTTTGCCGGCTTCATCCAGCAGCACTTAGGGCCTGTAGGCCGAGGGTGAGTCAGCTGGGCGACCGTCCTTTCTGAGGAGCACCAGCTTTCCCTCCTTCCAGGGCTGTGGGAATTCCGTCTGGTTTGACACGCGCTAAAGAGCTCTCGCATCCATACCCAAACCCGACCGGGAATTCCGTCCGGGCCGGATGCAGTCTTTCGCTCGCTCAGTCTAAGGATGATCGAGTCAAGCTCACCCTCGGAAAGAGGCGGAACTTCCTCCAGCGGCGCCGTCTCAAAGTCAGTAGGCGATTCAGAGATCGCGATAGTCGGGAAAAGCGCCGACACGATTAATGGAAGCCGCTATGGAGGCAACGTCTCAATTACTGGCGGACCTACTGCCCTAACGCATTGCCGTCGGAGCTCCGCAATCGTGTCCGTCCATCAATACATCTGCTTCTTTGAGGGAGGGCCACTTTTTTATTGCCAAATAAAAATTTGGCAATCCTCCTCCATCTAATTACTTTAAGTCTAGAGAATTTAATTTTAATCAATTTTATGATTATAATGATTATGAATACGGTAACGATGACAATGATTATGCTGACTACAATTACTGTAATACTGACTATGACTATAATGAATTTTTTGGACAACACGTTAATTATGACTATGATAATAATCAGTATAGTGAACAACAAGACTCACCACCGATAGAAGATAGCCCGCGCTATGACAGTAATATACCTAGTACTAGTAAAGCTATTCAACCAAGACATTTTAATAGTCAGAAAAATCAGGATTTTCAACAGGGCTACAGAAAATCCGCACCAGAATAGAATTAAATTTACGCTCGAAAAAAGAATTACCTTATGTTAAAATTAATAATCCACCTTTGAAGCTTCTCATTGATACAGGAGCAAATCAATCATTCATAAGCCCTGTAGCAGTAGATAAATATTTCAGTAATATTCCAAAAATGTACGATCCCTTTGAAGTAACTAATTCTAGAGTAACAAGAATTCATGAACATTCAATATTAATTCCTAGTTTTTCCGAATTTAATGATACTAAAAATATAAAACTATTCATCTATAAATTTCATAATCACTTTGATAGTTTAATAGGATTAGATTTATTAGAAAACTGTAGAATTGATCTTAAAGACAATATATTAATTACTAAAAATACTAAAATTCCATTATTACGTTATCAATGTAGATAGCGTAATACAGATCAAATAATACCAGCAAAATCCTCTCGTTTAGTTAGCATACCGCTTTATTATGACGATGATCACGTATTTATACCAGAACAATTTATATCTAATTGCATTACTCATGAATGTATTACAACTGTGACTGACCAGACTGGTATAGTAGAAGTTGAAAATATGACAGACGAAGACACTGTAATTTCATCTGAGAGACCTATACAACTTGATTTATTTAACTTTGAAAGTTCTTATACTGAACCCGACTCTGACAGAGTAAAACAGGTTTTGGATAAACTAAGAACTGACCATTTAAATAATGAAGAACGAGAAAACTTAGAAACTCTTTGTAAGCGTTACGCTGACATGTTTTATATTGAAGGCGAACCATTTACTTTCACTAATAAAATTAAACATAGTATTAGGACTCATGACGAGAACCCTGTTTACACCAAAAGTTACCGATATCCTTTTGTACACCGTCAGGAAGTTAGAGAACAAATTTCTAAAATGCTCGATCAGGGTATTAATAGAGCTCACCCATTTGGGTAGTCCCAAAGAAAGCTGACGCTTCTGGTAGACAAAAATGGCGACTTGTAGTAGACTTTAGAAAATTAAATGACAAGACTATTGACGGCAAATACCCAATTCCCAAAATTCAAAATGTCAGTATTTCACGACCCTTGACCTTGCATCTAGCTTTTATCATATCGAGATGAATCCCGAAGACATACCAAAGACCGCATTTAACGTAGAACATGGTCATTTTGAATTTCTACGTATGCCGATGGGACTAAAGAACTCACCATCGACATTTCAACGTGTAATGGATAACGTCCTTAAAGGTTTACAAAATGAGATATGTCTAGTATATCCTGATGACATCATAGTTTTTAGCACATCTTTTCAAGAGCACATGATTAATTTAGAAAAGGTATTTAGCAGATTAAGAGATTCCAATTTCAAGATCCAGATGAACAAATCTGAATTTTTAAAACTTGAAACCGCTTACCTATGTCATATAATCAGTAATGAAGGTATTAAACCATTGGTTCCGTACCTGGGGGTAATTACCCCCGCGGGGGTAAAACAGCCAGTCTATAGGGGAACGCAGGTGGTACCTAAAAAAGATGAATAGACAGAAAAATGTTTTAAATAAAATAACAGTAGCTACGCAGCATGACGCCCTCTCGCGTTCATAAAATCGCGGTGAGAATTATGAACTCTGTCCATTTAGGCGAAAAGCAGCTTCAGAATACCCTATCATTGCTGAAAGAGTTCTGAAAAAGTTGGTACCGTTTTGTGCCACCTATAGATGTGAGAGCGGCTTCTTAACTCTAGTAACATTATAAGCCAGCCAAAGGCCAGAAACCGTCTGTCTGAACGTAGAGCATGACATGAGATACCTGAGATAATTGAGTGTAACTAAACCTAATATTAAAAAAACTTGCGAATTTAAAACAATCTCAACCTTCACACTAAAATCTTAACGTTATTAACAAACTGGTATTGTAAAAGTGCATTTTTTTATAAATAAAGATATATGTAGGTACTTGCTTTAAAAAAAATTTGGGGTTGGGGGTTAACTGGGGGCAAAATCTGACAGGTCATAGGGGTAACAGACCTGAAAAGGTTAAGAACCACTGTATTAAACCGAACCCTGATAAAATTAGAGCCATAGAAATTAAACAATTTTTAGGACTATTAGGTTATTATAGGAAGTTCATACCTGATTTTGCTTGACTGACGAAACCAATGACTAAGTGTCTTAAAAAGACTAACAAAATAACTTTAGATTCTGAATATATTAAATGTTTTGAGAAATGCAAAACCTTACTAACTAACGATCCTATTTTACAATATTCCGACTTCGATAAAGAGTTCATCCTAACAACAGACGCCTCCAACGTAGCTTTAGGTGCAGTACTCTTACAAGGTATAGTAGGCTCCGACAAACCGATCTGCTATGCTTCTACAACATTAATTGACAGTGAATTAAATTACAGTACAATCGAAAAATAACTTTTGGGCAATAGTATGGGCAACTAAGTATTTTAGACTGTTTGTTTGGTAGAAAACTCAAAATTATAACTGATCATAAACCACTTCAGTAGATTATGAACCTGAAAGAACCGAACTCGAGACTGACACGATGGCGACTGAAACTGAGTGAATTTGACTATACAGTAATATATAAAAAAGGAAAGTATTACACCAATGTTGACGCTTTATCCCGTGTGCAGATTAATAATGAGGAAATAGAATCATATCTTAAAGAATGTGGTATAGATGTTTCAATAAGACCTGAGCCATCAGCATCTACTACTGTAACAGCACATACATCCGCTGAAAATCCCATCCTTGAAATACTCATTACCGATGAACCCCTAAATAAATTCCATAGACAGGTTTCTCTGACTATAGTAGGTGACATAAAAAAAAGACCGACTGTCACTAAACCTTTTGATACCCACCCATTTGATGTGCGTGACACACATACAAGTTTCAGAATCTTCATTAGAACAGGACGTTATAAATGCAGTAAAAGAATACGTAAATCCTAAAATAAAGACAGCCATTAAAATAACTCCACCATTAGGTATGTATTCTATAATTCCAATTTTGCAAAATAGCTTTAAATTTAATTCTATGCACCTAGTTTTAGCAAAAACTGAGCTAGAAGATGTTAAGGAGTATTTAAGGCAGCAAGAAATAATTAAACACTATCATGAAGGCAAAACTAACCATAGAGGCATCAACGAATGCTATTTAGCTTTATCACGTCGTTATTACTGGCCTAAAATGAGGGAAGAACTTGTTAAATATATAAACAAATGTACAATTTGTGGAAAGACTAAATATGACAGAAACCCCATTAGACCACAGTTTAACATAGTACCCCCTGCAACTAAGCCCTTTGACATAGTTCATATGGACCTATTCACAGCGCAAGCTAAAAAAACATACCTTTGTAGATTCTTTGGACTACCTTTGACTATAGTGACAGATAACAGGACTGAGTTCACTAATCAACTCTTCGCAGAATTTGTTAGATTACATAAAATTAATCATCATAGAACACTAGCTCATTCTCCTAATGACAACGGAATTATTGAAAGATTCCATTCCACTTTCCTAGAACACCTTCATATCCTTCACCTGAAAAATAAAAATGAACCTACAATAAATCAAATGCCTTATGCAATCCTAGTTTACAACAGTTCAGTACTTAGTTTCACCAAATGTAGACCACACGACACATTAGAGGCCACTTTGACCCCAGAGAGCCTTTAGATCTTAATTTAGCTGAACACCTCATGCAACAGTATATTATAACTCATAGATATCAGATGAAGACAGTATACGAAATGATTATTGAAGCTACAACCATTGACCGTACAAACTTAATGACTAATAGAAATAAAAACCGTAAGCCAGATACTGAATATGTACCCGACCAGCAGGTTTTTGTTAAGAACCCATTAGCTAGTAGACAGAAACTAGCGCCACGATACACTCACGACACAGTCCTTGCAGACCTTCCCATGGTTTGGGTTTCCCCTCCGCCACCGACCACACTTGCATATGTCGCGGGTTGTGGTTCTGCCGGAGCCCTAAGCCCCCCACTCTTCGACTACCCTGCTTAAGTTTTCCTAATTTTTTTTGCCAGTTCCTCATTTGTCTAATTTCCTCTACCCTTCTATTTATCGCCCCTTTTATATCCTTACATTCCTTTATAACATCCTGATTTAACTTGTTTATCTCTTTCCATTTATTACATGTCTCCTTTCTTACGTCCTGACCTAACTCTTTTACCCCACTTATCAGTTAGGCTGCCCTGTTTAAGTTTTCCTTACTTTCTTTGCCAATTCCTGATTTGTCTGTCTCATTTTCTCTACCTTGTTATTTATTTCCCCTTTTATACCCTTACATTCCTTTGTAATCTCTTGATTCAACTTATTTATCTCTTTAAACTTAATACTTGTATCCTCTCTTATTTCCTCACTTAACTCTTTTACCCCACTTATCAGTTCAACTGCCCTGTTTAAGTTTTCCTTACTTTCTTTTACTAATTCCTGGTTTGTATGTCTGATTTCATCTATCTTGTTTTATATCTCCCTTTTTATACTCCTACACTCCTTTACAATATCTAGGTTTAAATTATTTATCTCTTTTAATCTATTATTTGTGCAGGCAAGTGTTGCCCAGGGACACCAACGAGGAGGAACCGGTATCGACTCCAACTAACTTAACCTAACCTAACCTCACCTAACAGCATGTCAGGACGTCATGTTTAAGGAGGGTTCCGTAACTATAACCACGTAAAAGGTTTTTCTCAAATCACTTTAAATGTTACTGTCCGATTTCGTTCAAAATAATTTTTCTAAAGAGTTTTTAGCATGTTCAGTAGCAGTATGGAAAATTGAAAGTTTCCAAGTCTCAAAGTTTAGAAATGCCAGGGGGGAGGGCAACTTATAAGCAAGCCGACTTTAAACCACTTTGGAGGCCGATTACTTGCCTTGCCTGTATTTTAAAATACCTATTCAACTAAACCCCACACAATGGGTTGAGATCAAAAAAAATTTTTATCCCCACTTCAGTTGTATGGGGAGCCACCCCTAAAATATAAAATTATTATTATTTTATGATTTTTAAACCGAGATCTATACATAATCTGTAAGTATACCAAATTTCATCAATTTATATTCATAATTACAGAAACTAGAAGCGCTTACAGACAGACAGAAAGAATGACATACAGACAGACGGACGGACAGAGTGAAAGTATTAGGGTTCCTTATGTGTTACGGAACCCTAAAAATATATCATACGCACGGTGTGTAGTGTGAGCTAACTGATGTAGCGATAATAATTATAAACTACGAGTATATTTATAGCTGATTTTTCAATCGTCAGATAGCTTTTACATGAGGAATAAATATGTAACTTTGACAGGTTTTTCATACAAAATCTGTCAAAAGTCACATATTTATTTGTCAGGTAAATGGTATCTGACGATTGAAAAATCGGCCCTTAATGTAATAATTAAAAGAACATCAGTCCAGTGCCATTAAAATTACGTAAAATAAAATTTCACTCATGTTTTTCACGAATACGATGAAACCTAACGTCAAAACTCATAGGGATTGACAATATTGAATCAACTATAAATCGATATAGTTTCAACAATTTAAATACTCGTGTTTGTTTGACGGCGATTTAAAAATCGATTTGGTTTCAACTAATAACTTTCTCGATGGGACAACAATATCGATTAAAGTTCTTAAGGGTAACACTACAAATTTCAAACACAATGTGTCCAAACTGTTTTTAACATAAAAATACACTATGTGTGAATCAAATTCATGTGTATTGCTGATATTTTCATTAATTTAATGTATTTCTAAGCATTATTATAAGAAATTTAAGCTTTTTACACGCCTTACTCAGCATAAACTTTAATTGTGTCAAATTTCACTCGCATCCGTACGCACAGTCCTCGTAAAATTGTACTTGAAATTTTCGCTTCACGTATTAATATATAGATTTATGTCTCAATGGCAATACTCGTAACACCGACACTAACACAGGATTCAACACAGACAGATTCGTTACCTTCTACAGAATTCGACATGTTTCATCCACCTATCCATGGAATTTCAATATTTTCCAGAGTATTTATCCTCGTTTTGTCAAATGCTTAAGTATGCTCTAAGTCGGCGAGGTAAAATACATGATGTGAATTTTAGGTAGGCTTTGTATTAGTAAATACTAAAATAGGCTTCATTTTCGCATACTCCACTACACAAATTCACTGGTATTTCACGAAAGCTATTTCAACGTCCATTTGACGCTGAATCTAATGATGTAGCTTCAGGTCGTTCATTAAAAGTGATCTTGTAACAGCCTTTCTAGAAACATTCATTTTATTTTTTAGGCACTTCATTGTAATAGATCACTTTGTAATCGGTCGCTTTGTAATCATGGAGCGTGTATTGAAAGGGATTCTGCATTATAATCAGCATATACTTCGACGTTAATTTTGTTTTGCACTGTGTAAGTGAACATATTTTAACTTATTAAAATCCCTTCTTAGTGGACCTATACGGCACAATAGTAAGCCACGGTCCAAATATTACGTTTCTATCAGTATTTTTGCCTCGACGTTGATGAATCAGTCGGGACATGTTACTTTACTTTATAATATATTTAGCTGGTGCCCGAACTGTGTTTGCGTGGAAATAGTAAATGGAAACGGAACATTTTTACCCGACTACGGCGAAGACAAAAGGAAGGATAATGATTTTGGCTGTCTATGTATGTTATTACCTGACTGCAGAAGGTGTTTGGTATCAAAATAAAGAGCTTGAAGAGACCATTCCAAAAATATGCAACACATAATATAGTAAAATGGTCAAGCATGAGTCTGACTCACTTGACTGAAAACAAGACATTCATACCCGCCCGTTCATCCCTTTATGTATGAACTTTCGATATTCATATCGAAAAATCATGAAACATATGCCTAGTTATTTTATTTTAGAACTACATTTACCGAGTTCCAAGCCGGAATGATCATTTAATATTTTTTTCCCCATACAAAGTTTAGTACGCCTTATTACCCCTTTAAAAATTGAATTTTAGAAATTATTTAATTAGTTCTAGTAAATCATGCCAAAGAGCAATATCACGAAATTCCAAACAAATGTGACTTCAAACAAAAAAGAAACATACAAATGTTGATACCCCTTTTTACTCCTTTAGGGGGTAAATTTCGCAAAATCCCTTCTCAGTTGCACTATACGTCATAAAAGGAAGCGACGCGACGGTCCAAATATTACGTTTCTATCTTCAGTAGTTTTGCCTCAGCGTTGATGAATCAGGCAGGACATGTTACTTTATATTATAATAGAAGATAGATTGTCTCGTTTAAATTATAAGTTAATAGTAACAAACTGACGTGTCATTAACAACATTCTGTAACTGTATGCCGTTATTATAATACAAATAAATTATGAAAACACTCTACCTGTTTATGAATTAGATCCCCTGATAGTAATAAACTATCACAATCACTTTTAATTTACGATATCACACCCTAACTTATTTTGAGCACATGAATAATTAAAAGTTACTAATAATAGATCGTCGAATACAGCAAGGTACGTAATGCTGCGCATAATTCACCAACTAATTTTGCTAGACTCGCTACTCCCCTACTAACTGGGAATTTTAATATGCACCCTATGAATGGTGTAAAAATTGTGGAGTTTTCTACCAATGAGATTTATTAAATTTTACACATTATTCGAAATGTCTATGTAATATGTATGTATATACGTATTTTGCCTAAACTACTGGACCGATTTTAATAAATGAGGTGTTTATTGATTCGTAATAATAACCCGGGTAACATCTGGTTTATAATTTACGTAGCCGGCTTATAGTTTTTTATACAACTATAGCTATTCATACACTTTAGTATAGTCAAACTACTAAGTTTGACTATTTACCTTTATGTGTATTATGTATTCGTTTAATGATCGTTTTCACATTTTCATAAACTTCTATCACCTAATTGGAAATCACGGTATTTAGATGGAGCACGAGGAATTTTGAAAAAAGGAAGCGAAAAAATGTTACGCGATTATTCCGCCGTTTTAGGATCGATTTTCAAAGTTCTTTTTTTATTTAAAGAGTTGACTCCCAAGTTGGTCCCATTGTCATCAAATGGTAGACCTGGTGATAGGCGCCTGGGGGATCGAGATAAATCCTCAAATTTTATAGGGATACCTATAGTGTTATTGACTTTTTTTTAACTAACTCGAGCATAATATGTTACCAAAAAGTTAGTTGTTGCGTATAGATCTCGGTTTAAAAATCATAAAGTAATAATCAATTCATATTTTAGGGGTGGCTCCCCATACCTGTGAAGTGGGGTTGAAAAATATTTTTTGATCTCACCCCATTTTGTGGGGTTTAATTGAATAGGTATTTTAAAATAAAGGCAAGGTTTCGTACAGGTTTTTTTTACAAAGTCAAACATTTACGAGTAATCCAAAGTGGTTTATAAGATGGTCTCCCCCGCCTCTGGCATTTCTAAGCTATGAGACTTGGAAACTTACAATTTTTCATGCTGATAGAACATGCTAAAAACTCTTTAGGAAAATTATTTAGAAAGAAATCGGACAGTAAATTTTGAAGTGATTTGAAAAAACCTTTTATGTGGTTATAGTTACGGAACCCTCCTTGGACATGTCCTGACATGCTCTTGGTTAGGTGAGGTTAGGTTATTTTTATTATACGTTGACGTTTGTCAATCTGGCACAACATTTTTTATTACTTTTCTATCTAAGAATCAAAATAATAAATAAGTAGGTATATTGTTTTTAAATAGAAAAAATATATATAGCTGTCTCGCACATCATCGCGCGTGATATGCGACATCGTATCGCTTAATGTGCAAACGCGCTAATACGTGAAGCAAAAATCACGTTTTGACGGTTCTGGGCCTATTTTAAGGGGCCATCCTCGCGGTCCAGTCTGCCAATCCAGCAGACGTATTAAGTAGAGACATTTTGAGAAGGATGTTTGGGGAGTGGGACAGAAACTGAATAGCCTATGGGCGGCAAATGTGTAAATCCGGCACTGTGAATACAAAATTCACACATTTTATTGCGTATCTAAAAGGCAAAAGAACCCTAAAAATCGAAACTAAAAAAATTAAGTTTAATTTAAGTATTATGTACGACCACAGGGTCTCTCACTCACTCTCACTCTAGTAATGATAAATTGTACAAACTCCACAATATGGAGTTCTTATGGAGACGTATATGGAGATTTCATGTTTTATAATGAAGACAATATAATACATTTAGACTGCATTAAAAAGTATAAAAACCTTTACGAACGTACATAGCTTAATTCTAGATGCATGCACATATATTGTAAACAATAAGGGAGAGCTCATCCCACACATGGGTATTATGTTCAAAATAACCGCAGAAGTATAAAGGGGTTGCCTTTTTATTAAAACTACACGACTACTGTTACATCTACTATTTTTATAGGTACGGACCATGATGCTTATTGTAATAGGAATAAAAATAAACAAAACAATATATATATATATATATATATATATATATATATATTTAGTGGTGCAATGATGCTTTATTAAACTTCGTACCCGGGAGACCTGTGCTGGTGCTTTAGTAGACCGATAAAATAATTAAAAATATGAAGGAAAAAGAAATAACAAGAATCACAAAAATATTTATTTTACCGGGATTCGAACCCACCACATTCCGAATTTCCAAACAATGCAAAAATGATACGTAGGTACGTATACCAAGCTGCCAATCACACTGACGTAAGAGAGTCGAAATTATTGATACATTGTTGCAAGACGAAATAAAAAAAACATATATTGCTTAAAAATGCCCAGTTTCTAAGGAACAAGACCTAACTAGATCGATTTTTCTCCCACAAAACTCCCTGCATACTACATTTCATGGTAATACTTGTAGCCGCTGCCGAGATACCGATTATATATATTATACAAGATCGTCTCGTTAAAAGTATAAGATAACAATTTTACTAAGTAAAAATAAAATATTGATAAAACTACAACCCGACTACGTAATAACCTAACAAGGAGCATGTCAGGACATGTCTAAGGAGGGTTCCGTAACTATCAAAGCGCAATAGGTTTTCTTCAAATTATTTCAAAAGTTATTGTCCGATTTTACTCAAAATAATTTTTCTAAAGAGTTTTTAGCATGATCTATCAGCATGGAAACTTAGAAGTTTATATCTCCTATAGTTTAGAAATGCCAGGGGGGAGGGGGGGAAACTTACAAACCACTTTCGAGGCCGATTACTCGAAAATGGTCGACTTTGTAAAAAAGTCGTATAAAAATTTTAAAAGTCCTATTAAACGATACCCCACACAATGGGGTATAATGAAAAAATATTTTTTATCCTCACTTCACATGTATGGAGAGCCACGCCTAAAATATGAAATTATTATTATTTTATCATGCCAAAACCGAGATCTATGCACAATATATAACTGTACCAAATTTCAACCATTTATATTTATAATTACAGAAGCTAGAAACGCAGACAGACAGACAGACAGACGGACAGAGCGAAATTATATTATTTACGAAACCCTTAAAAGACAGAAACAAGAAAATAATTCAGATAGAAATCCAGTAATGCACAGTTACAAAAATGGTCAACGTAGAGTTCCATAATACTCAAGGAACCCTTATAGATTCGCTCTGACCGTCCGTCTGTCAGTATGTCTGTCAGTCTGTCTGTCAGTTTGTCTATCAGTCTGTCTGTCAGTCTGTATGTCAGCCTGTCTGTCAGATTATCTGTCAGTCTGTATGTCAGCCTTTCTGTCAGTCTGTCTGTCAGTCTGTATGTCAGCCTGTCTGTCAGACTGTCTGTCAGTCTGTCTGTCAGTCTGTATGTCAGCCTGTCTGTCAGTCTGTCTGTCAGTCTGTATGTCAGCCTGTCTGTCAGACTGTCTGTCAGTCTGTCTGTCAGTCTGTATGTCAGCCTGTCTGACAGACTGTCTATCAGTCTGTATGTCAGCCTGTCTGTCAGACTGTCTGTCAGTCTGCTGTCAGTCTGTCTGTCAGTCAGTCTGTCTATCTGCCTGTCTGTCTGTCGGCGCCTCTAGCTTCTGTAATTATGAACATAAATGGATGAAATTCGGTAAAGTTAACGACTGTGTACAGATCTCGGTTTTGGCATCATAAGATAATGATAAGTTTACATTTTAGGGGTGGCTCTCCATACATGTGAAGTGGGGATGAAAAATATTTTTTCATTCTACCCCATTGTGTGGGGTATCGTTAAATAGGTGTCTTAAAATAAAGGCAAGGTTTTATAAATGATTTTTTAAAAAGTTAACCATTTTCGAGTAATCGGCCTCCAAATTGGTTTATAAGTTGGTCACCTTGATTGGAAACTTGCAATGATAAAATTATAATAAACAATCTTAAACCCATTTTTGTAAATCTTAAGAAATAACGAAGATACAAACAATTTAAAATTACAATTTATAATCTAACCATGCAGCATGTCACGACATGTCTAACGGCCCGTTTCAATAACCTATCTATCTATAACTATGTATTTGTTAAAAACGTCGTCATCCAATCATTTGACGGTTTTTTGCGATACAAATTTGAAGTTTCTAACAAATAGTTATTGAAACGGGTCATTAGAAGGGTTCCGTAACTATCAACGCGCAATAGGTTTTTTTTTAATTACTTTTTTTCTTCTATTTGAGACTTGCTGTCCCAACACACGTTGTTCTGTCTTAGCTATGAACTGGAATAAATAAAAACCAAACTGAAAAAACCTATATAAATATATTTTGACAGTCAAGTGACAAATCGAACACAGTGAACAGTTAGCATGGGAAAATTCAGTCGTCATTTTTAGTATTTTTTCAATCTCTCAATTTTCCCGTCATTTCTCACCGTTTATACCTTCTGCCTGTCTGTCAGACTGTCTGTCAGTCTGTCTGTCAGTATGTCTGTCAGTCTGTCTGTCAGTCTGTCTATATGCCTTTCTATCAGACTGTCAGTCAGTCTGTCTGTCAGACTGTCTGTCAGTCTGTATGTCAATATGTCTGTCAGTCTGTCTGTCAGTCTGTTACTCAGTCTGTCTGTCAGTCTGTCTATCTGCCTGTCTGTCAGACTGTCTGTCAGTCTGTCTGTCAGTCTGTCTGTCTGTCTGTCCTGGACTCCACAATAATTATTTCAAGAACGAAATTAGCTAAATCGGTCCATCTCGTTCAGCCGGCCAGAGTTTTAGCAAGACATTGGAATTAAAATCAATTTTTATATATAAAAGAAAGAAGATTTGACTATCTCTATTCAACAATTTAAAAAAATTACTTGTAAAAAATCAGACTGAAAAAATCTGTTCGACACTAGGCAACATCCCTATTATGATATTAATCATGCTGAGATGCATATCAACTGTGTCAAATCAGCGCAATTTGTATTGTTTAATTTAATTTGAGAACAACTGGGATAGAGTGAGATATATGGAATCATACGGAGCTTCTAATTGGTAACAGAATTCAATCGCATAGATATTTTGTTTTCTTTTTCTTGCGCTTTAAAATCACTTTTTGGCTATTTTCTCGTATAAGAAAAATATGACGTGGTGGCATTTTGGTAACTGAATGATTAAAAAAATACCGAAAAAAAAACAAAATACAACTGACATCCAGACATCACATTCATGTTTTCAGAGTACGAGATTTTATTTGATAATTCATAAAAGCGATATTTTTAATTTTCATTTTAAATGTCGCTGTGGAAGCTCAGACGCGATATTAAGCCAGATCCGATCGGCGTGACGGACGGATACTTGTTCCAGGATAAGGAAGCTCTTACGGCCTGTCAGCGGGAGTGCTCCCAGCGATTTGCCACAACAGTCCGGATAGAGCAGGAGGCTTACCTGATTCAACACCCGGAGGTAATAATAATATCTATGGACGCTTCACAGCACGTCAATCTGGTCCCGTGCTAAGTATCCGAAGAACGGTAGGTATAATAATCCTACTAATATTATAAATGTGAAAGTTTGTGAGAATAGATGGATGTTTGTTACTCTTTTAGGCAAAAACTACTGAACGGATTTCGATGAAATTTGGTATGGTAGTAGTTTAGGCTCTGGATTAAAATATAGCCTACTTTTTATCCCGGAAAAGTACAGTGTTCCCGAGGGATACTGTATTTACGCGGGCGGAGCCGCGGGCAACAGCTAGTATTTCATATTTTTAATATAATATACACATATTTCATACACATCCATGACTGTGTTCCTACATAAAACTTTTCGTACACTCGAATCCCGAATCGAACCCGCGACCTCCGCCATGAGTGCTAACGGTTTAACCACTGAGCCATAATAGAGGTCGACAAAAAGAGGTACATAACAATTTACGTAACGTTTTTAACCCCCGACGAAAACTGAGGGTTGTTATAAAATTGAAGTGACGAACACACAGACATACACACATGTATGTCTGTGTGTGACTGTCCGGGGCATCGTAGTTCCCAAATAGATGAACCTATTTTATTTAATATTTTTTCGATTGAAAGTTGTCTTGCTGACTGACTAGTGTTCTTAGCTATAATTCAGAATCTATATTTTTTAATTTCTCCGACTTTAAAAATTATATTATTAGATTAATTAAAAAATAAAAGTTACCAATGCTATGAAAATTGGTAAATAACATAAAGTAAATAAAGTTATTGATAAAACGTAAAATACATAATATTTAATGGTATGAAAATATTTCCTTTTGGTAAACAATATAGAACGAACAAGTAACACGTCGCAGGTCGTGCATAATCCGATGTGGGGACGATAAATGGAGTGTATTCAATATGCTTTTAACAAACACACATTTATTATAAAAAATAATTGTTTGTAATTTGAAACTAATATCGATTTATGCATACTAATACTAAACTCAATACTCAACTTCTTCATAAATTAAAGTCCCCCACTGCGTCCGTCCAATTTGGCGATAATCTCAAAAAAAATGCTTAGTGTGTGTGAATTTTTATGCAGTTTTCATATATCGACAGAGTGGTTACTAAGAAAGGTTTAGGTGTATATTTTGTTAGAGTTTTGCAAAAATTGATTGAAAATCAATTCCGAACGACGAAAAACCGTCTATGAAATTATATATTTCATCGAATACGCAGCCTAATCAGTTGTAGGTAAAACAAAACAATGTATGGTTGGATTGTTCCTCTTTTATAGGTGTACAAAAAAGTCCGCGATGGCATATTATTGTATCTATCTTTTAAGGATAGCTTACTATACCCATTCTGATGATAAATAACGTAACCTAACCTTGTCAGGACATGTCTAAAGAGGGTTCCGTAATGCAAAAGGTTTTCTTTGAATTACTTCAGAAGTTTTTGCCCGATTTCGCTCATATAATTTCCCTAAAGAGTTTTTAACATGATCTAAAACCATGGAAATTAACAAGTTTCTATCTCCTATAGTTAGGAATGCCAGGGAAATATATTTTTTATAATTTAAGTGGGGACTTTTAAACCACTTTCGTGGCCAATTACTCGAAAATGGTTGACTTTGTAAAAAAGTCATGTTTGTAATATTAACTTTATTTTAAACGACCTATTCAACGATATACCACGCGATGGTGTACAATAAAAAAATATTTTTCACCCCAAATCACATGTATGGAGAGCCACCCCTAAAATATAAAATGATTGTTATTTCATGATGCCAAAACCGAGATCTATATACATTTTACAACTATACCAAATTTCATCCATTTATATTGATAATTACAGAAGCTATAAGGGCCGACAGACAGACAGACATACAGACAGACAGGCAGACGGACGGACGGACAGAGCGAAACTATAAGGGTTTCTTGAGTATTTATTTCGTTTCATTCAAGACAAACGAAGTTGCGGACAACATCTAGTTACAACACATAAACATAAGTTACGAACAGAGCAACACCTGTACAGTTTCGGTTTAATAGTGCTCGAGATTTATGTTATATTAACGATGGTCAGTGGATTCACATGCGTGGAATTAAAAAAAATATTTAAACACCCTTTCTACGTGTTTGTTCTCCAAAATAGGTGAAAGGGAATTTAATATTGTGCAAAGAATTATGATACCTGGTAACATACTAAGCTGCCAATCGAACTGACTAGAGTCGGAATAAAAATAAAATTATATTAAAATCTTTTTATTCAGAATAAAAAACAAGGTTTTGTTTTCTGAACGTTAAACAAAGAAAAAAAAAATACCGGTTGTCTGTAAAGTCGGTTTACTGACGATAGTTGAACGTGACAACGTCAACAACAACAACAACAACAGCAACAACAACAATAATAATAATAATGAGGTAAAGGCAATGCGAGGTAACGCTGGTACTTAGGTACTTGGTAACGATAACGGGTAACAGGTAACGCATGTGTCGTTTTTTCGCCGCCACTTCGGTCCGTTACAATCTCGGGCCGATTTCTAGCGGTAGCGCCGAAATAAGCGATATTTCGGCGGATGGTATGACGGCGCTCGGGTGACGGGCGTGCGGTGGACACACGGCCATAGTAAATGTATGTGTCGCTAAATCAGCGGCGTCATCTCGTTCTCGTTGACGTCCCGTTGACGGTGGCGGTGGACAAACAGCGGAACCCGGCGAGAAGAACTGGCGTAAGAAACTCGCGCGGGTGCCACCTTTCAGTAAAAAGGATAGTAAAATTGTTATTTCAAAAAAAAAACTATCATACAATACAACAAAAACAAAAACATATGTAAACAAAAATAAATAAATATTAAATTACAATATATTACAGTACAGAAGTAAGTTCATTGTTTATAGTTAGTAAACTGAAATTGTCTCATAGGGTCATCTTATTCCCAGGGTGTGCTGTCCTCAATGAAATCTTTAACTGGCACACACAATTAAATATCTTTTAATAACTTTTCTAAATTTATTTATTGGCAATTTTTTTATATTTTCTGGGAGTTTATTAAAGAAACGTATAAACTGACCTTTAAAATAATTGCTTATTTTACTAACTCTAGTCACAGGCACAACCAGTTTGTGCTCCTAGTATTTATGTTATGTTGGTTACATTTTTTATCAAATTCATTAATATATATTTTACATACATAATAACATTATCAAAAATGTATTGAGAGTGTACAGTCAGTATCTCTATTTCTTTAAATTTTGCTCTTAGGGAGGCATATGGGGACATCTTATAAATAGCTCTAATCGCTCGTTTCTATTGTTGAAATTTTTCTTAAATTATTGCAGGACGAAAGAAAAAACATATATAGTTTAAAAATGCGCAATTTCCCAGTGACAAGACCTAGCTAGATCGATTTTTGTCCCCCAAAACTCCGTGCATACTTAATTTCATCTAGCTAGGTTCGAGTACCGGTAAGATAAAATATATTGTGATTCTTATTATTTATTTTTCTTTTTTTTTAATTACCTTTTGTTCTACAAAAACACCGAGCAAATCTCGGTCAACCAGGTACTATAATAAATATATATATACAAGATTGATTCGTTTAAAGTATAAGATATTAGTATTGTTCTAATAGATTAGTATAGATTTGAACGTTATGAAGGCATAACTAACACTACCTGTGATTATTTTTAGTAGCTCTTAAGGAAAAGCGTTTATTCTTAATTTTAATAACAGCCATAAATACGGTAGAGTCGAGGCATAAAGTTTCGTTATTTTAATGCCAGCTTAGTAGCAATATAGCGACTCCCTAACACTATTTTTAATATGATTTAACTTGGCCATGACACAGTTGGAGGGTGATACAAAGCTCAGGAAATTGAATTTACAAGCAAGTTCGTAAAACATTAATAAAATAATCTTTGCTACATTAAAGCTGCAGAAGTTACAAACAAATGGCTATAAAATAATGGCTATAATATATTATACTAGCTGACCCGACACCGACGTTGTGCTGTCTTAACTAAATAAATAAAATATAACATACATACAATTACACCTACCTACTATCAACAACATACACCTATAACTTAACCTACACTCACACCTACGTCACTAAGGTTACATTAAAGAGGTTAATATTGTGGTCATTAAGTTTTCTTATATTATATAGATAACGAAGTCGGTTTAGCAGTTTAGATATAGGTAAAATTCTATGACCAAGTGAAATTTTATTTTTATTTTTATATCGGTATAGTAGGTACAATCACTAACTACGAACTAATATGAGACTCGGGCTCAGCCGATTCAACGTGCACTTTTGGGCAGAGGTTTTTTTGAGCTCGTGATAACTACCAAATGAAATGTCGGATTTGGATTAAGTAAAGAGTATTTTAATTCAAAAGCAATATTCTTGAAGGACAAAAGAATTTTTTTTTGTCCCTGTAATTAAATTAAATTAAGAAAACAATTTATTTACGTTCTATGCTACGTTCACACGAGAGGTTTTTTCTCTCGTGGGAATATGGCCTTGTGGGAACGAGAGCTTTATGCGTTATTTTTTTTCCATTCAGGTGAAGGCTATGTTGGAGATATTCGTGAGTAAAATGGTCCACTCCACAAAAAGGACTGGAATCATGAAAATGGCCGCGGAGCATTTCACGAGACCCTCTGAAGAGCTGGACTTAGAAATAAGGCAACGGCTCACCTTGCCACCAAATGTGCCATATTATGTAAGGATTTTTTTAATTTAAACAAAGGAGACAACTTTGTATATATTAAATCCAAATCTCGGAAACGGCTGCAAGTATTACTGTAAAATTTAGTATGCAGGGAGTTTTGGGAGATAAAATTCGATATGGCTAGGTCTTATCCCTGGGGAACTGCGTATATTTTTAAGCTAAATATGTTTTTGTTTCGTCGTGCAATAATATACCTACCACTAATTTTGACTCTATTTAATTATGTCAGTCCGATTAGCAGTTTGGTATGCGTATGTATATTTTTTGCTTTGAACGCAATTTCTGAACGTGGATGGTTCGAATCCCGGCCAGATAAATATTTTTGTGATTGTATAAAGCTCGGTTATCCAGATATTAATTTTATATAACATACGCATACGGCTTATAGACTATACCTACTAAAATAAATAAATTAATATTTTAAGTGAGTAACAATTCTAATATTCTTAAGATCGATTGCTAATGAATATATTATGTCTACCTTAAAATAATAATATCGATTGCTTTGAATTGCATTACAGTGTGCTTAATTTATATTTGATTGAGCCATTCCAATATACTGTAGCTATGAGCATTTCTGGCGTAATGGTTGTGTCATCTGCAATGTAATGAGATCCATTGGCTTCCAAGTAAGCAATATTGGGCTTGAAACACAATATGTACTCGTAGTAGGTACATAATAAAGAGTAAATTGTTTTTTGATGTAACGGGTATAATCGCAAGTTGGCTTCAGCAAAGTGGTTACCTGATGATGGGATCCATGAGGAATCGAGGGAACTCCTCGAAATTTATATGGACACATAATATAGTGATTTTTAATTTTTCTGAAGTAACCCAAGCATATGCTACCAAAAAATAAAATTTACATACGCATACCAATCTGCATATCGGACTGACATAACAAAGTCGAAATTATTGAAATATTGTTGCACGACGAAAGAAAAAACATTAAATAGCTTCAATGGGCAGTTCCCCAATAATAATCGGTCCCGATTTCCATGAAATTTAATATCCGAGGTAATTAATAGAAATTATTATGCAAATATTTTATAGTTTTTTAAATTCGAAGATTGAGATTGAGATTCGAAGAGGTGAAATAGGTGAAACGGATTCCAAAATAGGTATAGTGAAATATCAGCAGCTGGTTGGATTACGTTGAATTTCGCCACGCTGCACTTAGATTGTTATTATGACGTAGAAATCCGTTAAAATAGTTTTTCGAAAAACATACCTCACTGGGTTACAATGGGGATCCACGAGGAAGTTGATGAAGTTACGCGCAAAAGCTAGTATTATACATACAAGATTGTCTCGTATAAGTATAAGAGTATCTGGGTTATCGAGCTTTGCTCGGAGCTCTAGTAGAACGCATATAACCTACAAACGGTGATGGGACGCCCCAGAGGCTAAAGGTCTAAAAAGACCGAAACAAGAAAATAGTTCAGATAGAAATCCAGACAATCATAGGTACAAAAATGGTCAAGCAAGAGCCGTGGTCGCACCCACTAATGGTATCTAAGCGTCAGTTTAAGGCTTAGAGAAGTTTCTAGAATTATACCCCAAGATAGATACAGGCGGCTGCGATTTGACATCGACTGTTCCGAACCTTATAAAGTAGGTGCGACTACGGCTCTACCTTGACCATTTTTGTACCTATGCATGTCTGGTTTTCTATCTGAATTATTTTCTTGTTTCTGCCTTTTTAGACCGCTTTTTTAATACGTAGTCGGATTATAGTTTTTTTAACTTATTTTTTTAATTTCGTATTTTTCCGTTCCGTTATCAAATTTATTTTACCGGGGTTCAAACCCACCACATTCTGAATTTCCAAACAACGTAAAATTAACCAATCGGCTGCCAATCGGACTGACATTCTAAGAGTTGATATTATTGATATGTTGTTGCACGACGAAAGAAAAAACATATATAATTTTAAAATGCGCTGGTTTGCAGGGATAAGACCTAGCTAGATCGATTTTTCTCCCTCAAAATTTACTATGTAGGGAACATAGTAAATTTTATGGAAATACTGGCAGCCGTTTTCGAGATACCGATTATATTATAATATATTAGCTTTTTCCCGCGGCTCCTCCCGCGTGAATAAAGTATCTCGGTTCCCACGGGAATACTGTACTTTTACGGGATAGAAAGTAGTATGTGTTTTAATCCAGAGCTTATAGAACTACTACCATGCCAAAGTTCATCGAAATCCTTTCAGTAGTTTTTGCGTGAAAGAGTAATCAACCAGCCATCTGTCGTTGCCTTTACATTTATAATAGTAATAGGATACCAGATTGACTCGTTTGAAGTATAAGAATTGTTATTGTTGCGGTAGTCCATTGTCTGCAATAATCGTCTCATGGTTTGCCGGTCTCATTCTAAATTATTGAACATCAAGTAACGATTTATGATAATCTTGAAATGATTAAGAATTCAATCAAGCACCAAATCTAAGAAATGTTTAATCAATCAATTGCATAAGCCATACACATAATTTAGTCCCACGTGGGTTATCCTTATCCACTGGATATGGATGCGTTTTTTGGTTTCTAGCTTTAGGCGTATCCGAATATTAACTAACATTTAATTGGTAAAAAGAGGTGCAGTAAAATTCCAATCCAATTTCTAGCAGATGTGTATTGCGATACTTTTTGCGATACACATAAACAACTCTACACGTTTCGAATTGGAAGAACATTTTGAGTATTGCTAGTTTTAATCGAGATATTGATACCAATCAATCTTTCATTTACTAAAACCACTATATTTCTTATCGAAAAACTTCAGCCGGGTCCTAAATCACGACTAATCTTTACACAATATTATATTTTTCTGAAAGTTATGCAAACGCTATCGTATAAAAAAAAACAGACAAAATATATGCTTACTACAATTCTGACAGAAAAAGTAACGAGATAAAATGTGATGAACTCTAGTTGTGACCCATAATTACAATGATAATTTTAAATTTCTAAGTAAAAACTAGATATTGATTTCCCTTTTAAATAACCAACAGCAAGCGTGTCAGGACCATAATATGGTTAAGGAGGGTTCCGTAACTATCAACACGCAATAGGTTTTCTTTAAATTACTTGAAAAGTTATTATGCGATTTCGCTCAGAATAATTATCTTGTAGTATTTTAGCATGATCTTATAGTTTAGAAATCGCTGGCATTTTATATGCACGGGCTCTGGACGGGCATGCCATACGTATTTGTTAGATTTGCGACTTTTGTATATTGTATTATCATGTTTTAAATTATTGACTACTTCTAGGTCCAGCCTGGAAAATCTCAGTTTACTTATCAAGATCTAGACTTTGAGATTGATTTAAGGAAACTAATATTAAAACACAATCCGAATAAGATGGGGCAAGATTCAGACGCCTCTGCGTCGTCTCTGTATACAGAATCTTCCATGTTTTTCTCAATTATTACTTCGGACACTACTTTACCCACTCCAGGTATTTAAAGGAAGTAAATAGTCTTATACAGTGTGTGTGGTATCGACGTTTAGAGATTTAAACAGCAGATAATAGTAGTCTATCATCAAAACTCTCTTTAGGAGGGTCACCTCGTCAGGGTGACTACATTACGTCGAATTTAACTAAATAATTAGTTGTAGGTGTAGAAACTATAGATATTATTTAACATTTTAGTTTATTTTCTTCTAATCCCATAAAAATTTACAGAGCCTATACCTACGCCAATACCTACGCTGTCAGAATATTGCTTTACACTAGTCTCTAATGCCCTCAACAAGGTTGTATACCTTCACGTGGATGATGAAGCACTAAGCTATGACATAGCCTATACAGAGCTGATGAGACTCGTAGAACTGGCGATGGACTTTACTGTGGTAGAGATCAAAGAAGATGTCGCTCATTTGCTATTCAACGCTTATAGGCATTTTGAACTTGAAATATTGGAAAGAGAAAAAATTGGTGAGTAATAATAATTAGTAGCAGAGCTCACCCTGTTGTCGCCCATAGTCATAATACATACATACTACACAGTATAAAACAAAGTTGGTTTTCTTGTCTGTTCTTATGCATGCTTAGACCTTTAAAACTACGCAACGGATTTGAGGCAGGTTTTTTAATAGATAGAGTGATTCAAGAGGAAGGTTTATTTTAAAGGTTTGTAATGTCGTAAATATTTACATTTTTTGCGCTTACATTGCAAATGCTGGCTGAACCCTACGAAATAGATCAAAATAATGTAGGACAGTATTGTACATCTTATAAAGGTCTACAAAAACGTCCGCGATGGTATATGTCTAACTCTTAGGAATAGCCCATAAAAGCAATTTTATATATCCTTTACTTTTTACGAGAAATAATGGCTTATTTACGAAGCGATTTGAAGTAATACAGCATTAATCCTTATCCAATTAAGTGCCTTAAAGACATTATGCATTTAATATAGATCAATATAGCCTTGTACAGCTTGTAATTTTAGTGAATATTTTCGAAGATATTACAGATTTAAAATGCAGGGACATAGTGGCTGCGTCGAAGACCGTGCTTCGTCATTGGAGAGTATTAGCAATCAATGTTGATCGCACTGTTATATACTAGTCCTGTATATAATAGTGCCTAGAGTCAGCCTTTCCTACTGATATATAATCCCTGTAATCGGCCCTGCCAGTCAGTTCATCTCCAGTCCTCATAAAGACAATTCCTCAGTTTTTGAGTATCCGCGCGCGACATTTGCCTTTTGCCAGTAAATTTTTATTTTGTATTCAATTAACTTTTCAGTGTAATAAAAGTTATATTTTTTAAAAAGTGATTTTTAAAATCCCCCATAACAAATTGGTGGCAGCGTGGTGGGATACCGAGAAAGGTATTCTTGGAAAACGTCTCCGTATCCAGTGTTTCTTCGTGTATTCTAAATTCCAAAATAAGTGGAATTATATATAATATTCAGTGCTATCCTGTGTTAAATTGTGCATAATTAAAATCATCGATAAGTGATCCAGCGATCTTCCTGTTCTTGTTCATGTTTGTATCCTGCAAGTTGCTGTAAGTCCTAGAAAATAATAACTATAATCATCCTTTGTTGGCGACCGCGAGTGTTAGTGAAAATACGAAATCCTGAATAAAGTGCGTGTAACGATTAAGTTTAGTTAAGTTAGTCTCACGAGTGTTGTTATCGCTTTTAGATAATTCTTAGAATTAGCCAAGAAGCATATCGCATTCGCTGCACTGTGGCCGCCTATTACACCGAAACATTCATTTATAACATATTTTAATTTTGTAATTATCTAGTAACTATCTGAAAAATGGCTTCACCGCAACCACAACTGCAACCACAACCGCAAACACAACCACAAACACAACCAAAACAAAGATCACAAACACAAATCCAAATCGCGAGAGTAGACCTCGATATAGGAATCTTGTTCAAATTCATAAAACCCTTTGATGGAACAAGGGAAAAATTAAACTCATTCATAGCAAACTGTGATAATGCAATGAAATTAGCGTCAGAAGACCAAAAACATATTTTGTTTAAATTTATTCTCTCACAATTAGAAGGAAAGGCTGAGTCCACATGCTCCATCAAAGAATTTGAATCATGGGGTCAATTAAATATTTTTCTTAATACTCAATTTGGGGAAAGAAAACATTATGCCCATTTGTTGACAGATTTACAAGAATGTAGACAATTAAATAATGAACCAGTTAATAAGTTTGCTTTGCGTGTAGAGACTTGTTTGTCTAAATTACTGACAGAAATAACTCTATCAAATAAAAAGAAATCTGAATTGCAGGGTCGTATAAGCGCTATGGAAGATTTAGCCCTACACACATTTTTAATGGGCCTTAAGCCTGAAGTTTCTAATTTAGTGCGCAGTAAAAGTCCGGCTAATCTCAATCAAGCCATTAACGTAGCGCTTTCTGAAGAAGCAATTATAAATCTGTTCAACAAGCGTAATCCGCATCCATCATCCTCGTCTCAGCGTCAATCCTCATCGAATCGCTTCATCCCCAAACCTTCAAATCCTAACCCATTTTATAGGCCTCAGATACCAAAATTTAATGAGCAAAATGTACACAGCCTATTTTGTCGATACTGCAAAACCCAGGGACATACCATTGAACAATGTAGAAAACGTGAGTTTAATAACAACAGATATAGAATTAATCAACCATTCCCATCACAACAACGATCTAATCAGGAACACTATAAACCTAGGCCCGCGCGTATCAATTATGTTGAGAACAACAACACAAATTATGATGAATCTCAATCATCCACAAGCTTTGACGCTCAGAATAATTATAACGAAAACGATACTTTAAACGAATAAGGGACTCACGAAGGTGTCTCGTGAGCCCCAACCAACAACCAATATCCTTATCCAACAATGGCAACATTTCTAAATCTTCTAAATCCAAGGACCACACGGGTAACCAGCCCCAAGCAAGTGTCCAATCTTATAAATACAAGGACCACACGGGTAACCAGCCCCAAGCAAGTGTCCAATCTTCTAAATCCAAGGACCACACGGGTAACCAGCCCCAAGCAAGTGTCCAATCTTCTAAATCCAAGGACCACACGGGTAACCAGCCCCAAGCAAGTGTCCAATCTTCTAAATCCAAGGACCACACGGGTAACCAGCCCCAAGCAAGTGTCCAATCTTCTAAATCCAAGGACCACACGGGTAACCAGCCCCAAGCAAGTGTCCAATCTTCTAAATCCAAGGACTACACGGGTAACCAGCCCCAAGCAAGAATCCACAAATCCTCAATTCCTAATGAAAATATAAATGAAAAAATTAGTTCAGTATATGAAATACACTGTGCTCCTAATAAAATATCCTTACCTCATATCTCATTGCAAACTTCTGTTTCCAACAAGCCACTTTCACTACTTGTTGATACTGGATCTTCAATTTGTCTTCTTCGAAAGTCTGCAGTTCAATCATTTTCTAAGCAAAAACTGCAAAATAATAATATTAGTCTCAAAGGCATTGATAATACTGAAGACTCTGTTCCCACTATAGGAAGCCTGGATATCAACCTCATATTTGGCAAAGAATTAATACCTTTTACATTTCACGTAGTAGAAAACATCAACCTCGCGTATGATGGCATAATAGGAACTGACCTATTCAGCAAATATCAATGTTCCATAGATTATAATAGGCAAATATTAAATCTTAGTAAAAATAAAATTAAACTAAAATTCTCAAAACCTATTTATGAAATCCCTCCTCGGTCTGAAATCACTATAGAATGTACTGTAAAAAACCCAGAATTAAAAGAAGGCGCTATCTTAGATCAACATTTGAGTGAAAACTTATTTGTCGCTAACTGTTTAGCTAAAGTAAAAGAAAATAATCGAATTAATTTGACAGTACTCAATACCTCTGAAAAATTAGCTACTCTAAATTCAGATCTTCAACTTATTCTACACCCAATTGATAATACATCCTACCAAATTAATTATTCTAACAAACCTTGCTTAGATAGAACTAATGAAGTTTTAAAATTACTCCGAGTCTCACATTTAAATCATGAAGAATGCAACGCCCTGTATGACACGTGCTCCAAATACTCTGATATTTTCCACTTACCCAATGATATACTCACCTCAACCGATGCCATCCAGCATGAGATACGAACTTCTTCTGACCAGCCTATTAATGTTAAATCCTATAGATTTCCTGAAGTGCACAAACAAGAAGTGAATTCCCAAATCAATAAAATGCTTAACCAGAAAATTATCAACCTTCACTTTCCCCATGGTCCTCACCAATATGGATAGTTCCAAAGAAAACTGATGCCTCAGGTCAGAAAAAATGGAGAATTGTAATCGATTACCGGCGCCTTAATGACATCACAATAGGAGAAACCTACCCTATTCCTAATATAGTCGAAATCCTTGACCAACTAGGAAACTCAAAATATTTCTCTACCCTAGACTTAGCGTCTGGTTTCCACCAAATCAATATGTCGCCCAAGGACGCGTGCAAAACAGCCTTCAGCGTCCCGCAAGGACATTTCGAGTTCACCAGAATGCCATTCGGCTTAAAAAACCGGCAACCTTCCAAAGACTACGTCTTCTAAACGTCCTTACTGGGCTCCAGGGAGAACGTTGTTTTGTTTACCTTGATGACATCGTCATCTATTCCCGCGATCTACCCACTCACATACAAAATTTAACCACCATCTTCGAAAGACTCCGCACTTTCAACCTCAGGTTACAGCCGGACAAGTGTGAATTCCTGAGGAAGGAAGTCGGGTATTTAGGACACATCATCACCGAAAATGGTCTGAAACCAGATCCTAATAAAGTGAAATCTGTACAAGAATTTCCAATTCCTAAATGTCCAAAAGATATTAAATCCTTTTTAGGACTTATTTCTTACTGTAGACGCTTTATTCCCGATTTTTCTAAAACTTCAAAACCCCTTACCTCACTTCTAAAAAAGGACATTCCCTTTGAATGGACCAACGAACATCAGTTATCCTTTGAAACATTAAAAAACAAACTTTTAACTGCTCCTGTTCTTATATATCCAGATTTTACAAAACCTTTCAATCTCACTTGTGACGCCTCTAATTACGCAATATCTTCTATTCTGTCTCAAGGTCCTGTTGGCAAAGACCATCCTATAGCCTACTCCTCAAGGACACTGAACAAATGTGAAACTAATTATAGTACAACAGAAAAAGAATTGTTGGCTATAGTCTGGGGTTGCAAAACTTTCAGACCATATTTGTTCGGTCGAAAATTCACCATCATAACCGATCACCGTCCATTAAAGTCGTTATTTAATCATACTGATCCAAGCAGCAAATTGCAACGTTGGCGTCTCCAACTCCTAGAATATGAGTATGATATTGTATATCGAAAAGGAAAATTAAATTCAGCAGCAGACGCATTATCCAGGTATCCTGTAAATCCCGTTCAACCCGAAAACGCTGACTCATTGCATCCAAATCCTACCGAAATCGATCCAGATAACATAGATAAAGACTTATTGGATCTTCTCATATCTCCTCCTTCCTTTCATTCTGATGAACTTATAAATCTAGATGACTTGCAATTCAATTCGGCAGACCCTTTACTTACCGAACCCTTAAATGATGTAGAGCCAGAACCACAGCCATCGACAAGTTGGCAAAATATAAATGTCCCTGTACCTTCCAATGATGACATGGTTACACCTTATCCCGCGTTGGTTGAGTCTCCGCCGGCACCCCATGAATCTGAAACAGAAAACAATGTTATTATAAATGATAACAATACACCTTCAACTGATACTTACGCCAAATTCTTAAAAACTCCGTCATATGTAAAATATGATACTGATATAGTTGAACATAATGATAGTATAATTAAAAGTCAACATAAAGTAATAATAATACCTACGTCACTCGATCTCGACGAAGCTAACCCGTATGTAGAAGAAATCCTTGCAAATTACGCAGACTCGGAAACATTAATAAATTCAGAGAAAGAATTATTTACTTATAAATCCATTAATCTAACCAACAAAAAATACTACTTCTTATTTTATAAAGTTCACCACTTTGATACATGCTCCTATAAAGAAATGTTTGAATCCTTATGCAATCTTCGAAATCATTTAACATCCAAGGATGAACATATCGACAAAATAAGTATTACGGATTTTAAGAATCCTTTTGACAAACACATATATATAAAAATTTATACAATGCTAGCTCATCTATTTCATAACACCGGTATCCAGATTAACATTTATCGTAATAAAATATATTATCCCAGTCTTTCTGAAGTCCTGAAAATTCTTCGTGAAAACCATGATATACCAATAGCCGGACATCTTGGTTTTAATAGAATGTATAATAAGATCCGTGAATTATATTATTGGAAAAATATGCGGAGTGACATTGAAAATTATGTAAAGAATTGTATGTCTTGTCAAACAAACAAAGCTCTTAGGAAAATTAACCGAGCTCCAATGCAAATAACTTCAACTTCCACTTCCCCCTTTGAAAGACTATCCTTGGATATAGTAGGTCCTCTCCCCGAATCCGATACAGCTAAACTTAAATACATACTTACCCTCCAAGATGATGCAACCAAATATTCAACAGCTTATCCTATTCGCAGTACTACCGCTGAAGAGACCAGTGATTGCCTCATTCATTTTATTTCTTTATTTGGTATCCCAAAAACTATATTGACTGATCAGGGAACCAATTTCACATCAGATATGTTTAAGGAGACTTGTAAATTTCTTAAAATTAAGCAGCTGTGGTCTTCTCCCTACCACCCACAAACACAAGGGGCATTAGAAAGAAGCCATTCAACATTAAAAGAATATTTAAAATCTTATATATCTGAAACGCAAGACAACTGGCCTAAGTATGTATACACGGCAATGCTGGCATATAACACAGCTACACACTCAACAACAAATTATACTCCTTATGAGTTCGTTTTTGGCCATAAAGCTGTCCTTCCTAATTCCCTCTATGAACCGGCTCCAAACGCTACTTACTCAGATTATATTAGAATGCTACAGCACCGCCTGAAAATCACGCGAGACAAAGCTATTGAACATATAAATAAATCTAAAGAATCTTCAAAAACTTATTACGACTCGCACTCTCGGCCTATGAGTTATCCTACTGGTGATTATGTATACTTGAAAAACCATCTCCGTATGCGCAAAGCCCTCTCGCCTATTTGGAAGGGCCCGTACAAAGTAATTAAAATAAATGGTAGAAATAGTCTTACCTTATTAATAAATAGAAGACACGTCACTCATCATTTTGATGAAGTTAAGTTAGCTCGTCGTTCGATTCTTAGTTAAGTTATTTTAAATGTTAAGCAAATAATAAGATTTAGATATTTACGGCATTATTACTTGTTCTTTACAGTTTCAAAAGCTCTGCACAGGAGACATTCATCGATACCTCAATTAATTCTTCTGGGATATATTTTGATCCAATCGGGTCACTCAGAATCATAGACGGACACCTTAACGTTGTGATACCCATAGATATTTCCTTCATACAGCCACATATCAAAAACTTGAACGGTGTAATAGGTAGCTCAATGACGTTATGTAAACAAAGTACTCTCTATGCAGATATTGAATGTCATAACTTACTAGAACCATTGTCTGTTAGACTAAACGATATAATTCGCGACTTTGATTCAATTTCTCATTTAATAGAAATTAGATCTAATAGAAATTAGATATTCAAACACTTATTCGGTACCATGGACGAGGACGGTGCTCTTCGTTATAATACAGCTATTCAAATTATTGAACGCGATCAAACCAAATTATCTCAATTAGTAAAACAAAATATTCTGGTCACTACCTCGACCCTTTCATCTTTAAATGATGTTATAAAGAAAATGAGCGTCAACGAACAACATATAAGTAAGGTTGTTCAGGTTCTCACTCTTGCTCAACAAAACATAACAACTGTGTCAAATAATTTAGTAGTAAGGTCTTATTTTAATCAACTATTAAATACTTTAGAGAGTAGTATGTTAACATTATCATTTAAGTTAGAAGATATTATTAACGAAATTATGTTTAGTAAATCAAATGTTTTGTATCCTTCCATAATAACTCCGTCTCAATTGTTTACGGAACTTGTCGAAAATTACAGATTTTTAGCTGACTACCATCAGCTCCCTGTACCCTATCTATAGAAAATATATATACATTGTTAAGTATATGCGAAATTGCTTCTTACTACAGTAATAATAAGATAGTATTTGTGTTAAGTATACCGCTTGTGAATTTAAGGAACTATGTTCTATATCATAATATTCCCTACCCTGTAGTAGTGGTTAACGATACATATAGTGCAATAGTACCAACTACTAAATACATAGCATTAAGTAGAGATAGGACCTTTTATTGTATGCTGGATAGTTTAAGTAGTTGTAAGTCTCTGTATGATTCAAACTATATCTGTAACGAGGTTGATGTTTATTCTAGCTCAACATCCCCCATCTGCGAAACAGAAATCAGTGTAAAACCTTTAAAGGCCGTGCCCTCTATCTATGAAACAAAGTTTTTTGTAGGTTTTCTAGACATCTTTCACCGTTTATCGAATAATAAATTTTTATATGTCAATACAAATCCAACAAAGTTATCCATAGATTGCAAAGATTCTGTTACTTCCGAAATCATTTTATTTGGAACAGGCATATTTAATTTACCGGAAAACTGTGTAGCCTTTATAAGAGACCTTAAATTAATACCAAAAAATTCTCAAACAATTAAAATACAACCAATTATTATCGACTTTAGTTTGTTAAATGATACC
The DNA here is from genome assembly GCA_037179445.1 of Phengaris alcon alcon. Lineage (NCBI taxonomy): Eukaryota > Metazoa > Arthropoda > Insecta > Lepidoptera > Lycaenidae > Phengaris > Phengaris alcon. The sequence continues at coordinate 80,750 of JAYRCH010000793.1, forward strand.
TGCTGTAATTCAGAAATGTTAAACAAAATAAAACCATTTGTCCCAACATTAAACCTAACTAATGTTAATATTGACTTAATTAAAACACATAAAAATATAGAAATAAATCAGGATATTATAAAGAATTTAAATAAAATAATTGAAAAACCCCATATTGTTTTATATGGGCAGTATTACTCTTATTCGACAATTGTAACAATTTGCCTTATAATAATTTTTATTTTAATTATTACATATCGTAAATTTGTAAGGCCTGGCACATATCGATTAATTTTAAATAAACGTAATATTAAAATAAATAAGACTGAAGAATTTTCTGAAATCCCACCTGAATCCCATATTGAAATCCCACTAGAAACTATAAATGAAATTCCACTTCCTAAAATCCGCTCTACTCTCCCATAAACTTAACCCATATGGGATAAGTTTATTTCCAACCCCGGGGGCTGTTATATACTAGTCCTGTATATAATAGTGCCTAGAGTCAGCCTTTCCTACTGATATAATATAATCCCTGTAATCGGCCCTGCCAGTCAGTTCATCTCCAGTCCTCATAAAGACAATTCCTCAGTTTTTGAGTATCCGCGCGCGACATTTGCCTTTTGCCATTAAATTTTTATTTTGTATTCAATTAACTTTTCAGTGTAATAAAAGTTATATTTTTTAAAAAGTGATTTTTAAAATCCCTCATAACAGGAGCTCTCTATCGAGGAAAATAACAATCCTACTACTATTATAAATGTGAAAGTTTGTGAGGATGGATGGATGGATGGATGGATGTTTGTTACCCTCTCACGCAAAACTACTGTACGGATTTCGATTAAATTTGGTATGGTGGTAGTTTAGGCTCGAGCTTAAAAAATAGGTTAGGTTTTTTGCCGAAAAAGTACTCAAGCACTTTATATTCAAGCGCGAAAAATATACATATATCAAGCGGTCTTGCACGTCGCGTCGAGGTGATACTTGATTTTGTTCCGTTTTTACCAATTGGGTACGAAACCCTAAAAAATATTTTCAATATTATATACAGAAGCATATTGCAGTGAGTAGAGTTATTTGCTGAAAAAGTTTTTTCTTTATGAACACTATTCCACGCGTGCGAAGCCGCGGGAAATGCTACTAGGTATATAAATTATTGTGTGTGGTGTTTGTTAAGCCGCGTTTCCATGATTGCCAAGGCTCGGCAAGCGTCCACAAGCACAAGCGTGTAAAGAGGGCGTTTGGCTTGGCTTGCTTGAGCTTGTGATCGCTTGTATCCGATCCGGTCTAGTGTCGGTTTGCGGCGCGTTGGGGCGCGCTTAGTAGCCGCTGTGATCTCATGACTAACGTACGCACGTCTTGTTCTGCCTCCAAAATGAGTAGCTGGTCGAACGAAAAGAGTTTATCGATTTTTGGAATATTACCAGACCGAAATGTCTATCTGAAATCCCAAAGACGTTAATCATAAAGATAAAAAGTAAGTTGCAGATGCTTGTAGTCGTCTTGCCGAGTAAATGGGAAAGCCAGTAAAGGAATTAAAAGTCAAAAAGAAATTTTATTTGTATTTGAAATAAAAATAGGTTAAACCAAACGTAATAGCTGATACAAGTCCGGTGTCCGCCATGCTTGGATGCACGTAGCACACTGACGCGCGTATTCACACGTTTGTAAATGACTTCCAAATGCCGAGCGAGATTAGTGAACGCTTGGGGATTGTGGATGCTTGTCAGATCTCCTTCGTAAACGGTTCGACTGATTTTTATGAAATTTTGCAGGTGTATTTGATTGGTATTAGAATAGGTTAATAAACTTTTTTTAATATCCTTATGTGATAACCACCATACCCACCCCAATTTTTTTATTATTAATTATTTTGACCTTTTCATTTTCATTTATTTAGGAACCCTAAGTTCCGTAATACTCATGGAACCCTTATAGTTTCACTCTGTCGGTCTGTCTATCTGTTCACGCTTCTAGCTTCTGTAATTATGAATATAAATGTATGAAATTTGGTACAGTTATATACTGTGTATAGATCTCAGTTTTGGCATCATAGAATAACAATAATTTTACGGGTGGCGCTCCATACATGTGAAGTAGGGATGAAAAATATATTTTTTCTACCCCTACGCTTTGTTCATAATCCAAGAGTAATACAAACGTTACGTATGTTTTGTAATTTGTAGCTAAAAGACTTTATATCAATATCAAAGAAAAGTTTATTTCCTATGCGACATTATTGTTTCCTGAATATTCGTAGTTAATAACAATATATAAACAATTTCGACTCTCTTACGTCAGTCTGATTGGCAGCTTGGTATGCGTACCTACGTATAATGTTTGCATTGTTTGGAAATTCAGAATGTGGTGGGTTCGAATCCCGGTAAGAAAAATTCTTATTATTTAATTTATATATTTTTTAAATTATTTTATTGTTCTACTAAAACACCGAGCAAAGCTCCGTCTCCCAGGTACTCATATACTAATCAAGTAGTAAAGAGTAAACAGACACAAATTCTTCTTCTCTGTCTTGAAAAACCGAAGAAACGAAGTAAGCGCCTTACGTTGTTTCTCCGAGTGAGTGAGGGCACTCACTCACTCACTCACTCGGAGAAACAAAGACAACGAGAACAAAGTTCTAACTCCTTTGTGGGCTTTCGCTAAGGGTAGCGAGTTAGCGAGTACAAAGGAGTTAGAAGAAAGAGTAGTTGGTCTTATTACATTAATTTTTTTTTGCAGCTGCGGAATTGGCATGGCTGAACAGAGTGAGCAAGAAAGTAAGGAAAGGAGAAAGACTCCGCAACAATTTTAGAGGTGCGCAAATATAAAATAATAAAAAATACTTAAATCCAAGGCTCTGTGGTGTGTTCGCACGCTTAAGAAGAAGTTTAAAAATACTTATTGTATTTTTGCTTCTAAATAATGGGTTACATAGTTATTTTATTATATTTTATTGTTCTTATTTGTAACACGAATCCCTACAGTAATTTTCAGACATCTAGCGTCAAAATTTGTTGAAGTTTCATACAAAATTTTCATCCCCTAGTTTAAGGGGTTGGAGGATAAAAGTTCCAAGTTTGACAATTTTTTGTTGTTTATGTGCTGATACTAACTTACATACCAAATTTAATCTTTCTAGAACATCCGAAAGTACCCTATAATTTTGTGGATCATCGGTGAGTCAGTGACGAAATCAGGGGATGGAATAACATGACGAAATATCACAAATATTTAGATATTAATAAAATAAATAAAGTATAAGACCTATGTAATAAAAACTTTACATGTTTAAAAACTCTACTGGGACTCTACGCTACTGGGAGCATATCCTGAAATTTTCGCTTATTACTACATAGTATAAAACAAAGTCGCTCTATCTGCAGTCTGTACCTATCAAATTTTATAGACCTTAACAACCGCCAACAACTTTGTAAAGAGCAATAAAAAAAGAACATTATTCGGTCTAATTTATAATATTCCAATAACACGGCTCTCTAAAGCATAAAGTAATTTACAATTAAACTGCAAAAATAATGTAACAAAGTGTAATATTACAAAAATTTCTAAGGTACGTTTAATTCGACTGTATATTATTATAATTGGAGCTGAGCGTCCGCCGTCCTGATGAGGCATGATGAATGACGCCAAAATAATGGCAGCGAGTTCGCGAGCTAGACGTGATGTTTGGGGCGCCATATCTGATTTTTAACTACCTATGACTGTGACTTCGGGCGGCGGTGATTACTTTTAAATAGCGCTTCTGATACTTTGCACTGATACTTGATGTGCCTTATTACCCGACAGGCCTTATTGGCCGAACCTACCATATTAAGGCACCCGATATAATATCTAACTAGCAGATTTTCACTCAAATACTATTATGAGGCACTATTATCTACAAACATAGCCAAATAACTTAACCAAGAGTACTTTAGTTAAATATGTATAGATTCTTTGCCAAGATCATGCACAGCGAAACTATAAGGCTTTCTTGTAGTTACTACGGAAGTATCCCACAGCACAGTTATGAGAAAATAAAAAATCATAAGAGTATAATACATCAAGTATCACGTGACAGATAAATGTGGTCAAACGTTACAACATTCTTAAGGGCCATACTAACCACCCAGCCTGCAGGCCCAAGGCCGCGGACTTGTAGACAAAAACTATAACCATCCATGAAAAAGGCACAAGTTGTATTTATGTCGTAAATATTAGTGCGGATTATAAAAAAATGTGTAACAAAAAATACGGAGAGCAATAAAGCAAAAATATGAAAATATGTAGTGATATATAATTACCTATAAGAAAGATAAGAAATATATTAATTTGTAATGATATTTGAACTTAGACGCTACGCTTTGCCCCAGGCGGGCAAAACACGAACGGGCAGAAGCACGTTACGAAATAGTCGAAATTACGCTTTTGTACATTATGGACACATCACTTTGACGTAATTCGCGCGAAGCACCCCGCAGTTACAGGGGCGGCACGTCCTCCACTCATCTCCTTCACCCTTTCGAATACTTCATAGTTGTCGACTCACCTCGCCTTAAAATTCGAAAAAATCTGTCGAATTTCTCTTTTGATATCACGGCATTTATGTCTTAGCCAAATTCACTCTGTTGTTCGAATCGCAACAACGAATTGCTCAATCGTTTTTATCACTTCTTGCTTTGATTTCAACGATATTTTCGCCGTCAGTTGTAAAGTATCAAATGTCATAATTTTTTTTATGTATTTTTTATTTATTACGGCTTAAAACGATTTGTCAGTGTCAAGTTAATTTTCGGATAAGTTTTCAACGCCGTATTTCTAAATCATCAAGTCTTAAATTTAGTCTACTCAAAGTCCAAAATATATGAATAGTCAATGCAGTCAATGAGTCATGTCAGTCGATTCAGTAAAGTGGTAAAGGTTTTACTGAAAGTTCCTAGGGAGTTTTGTATCAACTGGATTCAAATTTCAAGTTAAGAATTTTAGAATAATAATAAAGTAGGTACTTATAATGATTATGACGGTTATAAGGCTGGGACTATATGCTCAGATTCAGAAAATTTTGAGCATTGAAAGTAGAATTCTGCGCTTATGCAACAGAGTTGAAAACACGAATGTTGTGTCAAATGTCAATGTCAATTCTTGAGCACAGTTATACGAATACTAACAATAAATAAAAATAACATAAAACATAACAATTATAATACATTCTATTTTCTATTTTTCATTGATCATACAGATTTTATTACATATTTCTTGCCAAATGGTCATAGGACACACATTTATGCAGATTTTAACAAATTACAGCCAAATAATGCAATGATCCTGGCAACACTGTGCATAACTTAAAGAATAATAATCATATTTGAGTTTTGCCGGGGAATTCAATGGGTGACGTTGTGGATTTTGCATTTCTTTCATTTGTGTAATATTGGTAGAATATTAACCATTAAATATTCGTTAACGTGCACAAGTGTAGGCAAGTGGTTCAACTTTAAAAAACGTACTATTTTGTGTTCCCTCTAAAACTCCCTAGAAACTTTCATAAAGCTTCTACCACTTTACTGAATCGACTGACTTGGACTTTGACTAGACTTTAGACTTGACGACTTAGGAATACGGTGTTGAAAATTAAAACAAAAATTATATTTCCCGCCTTTTTAACTTGACACTGGATATCGAGGACGTCGTGGACTACATCCGAAAGAAGATGTCTTTCACCTTATAGGTCCTGAAGTCTCGCCACAAGATCAACTTCAGTTCCTTTGTGATGAGAGTACCGACGCATCTTCTACCGACCTTCGAGGTGGAGGAGTTCTGGGCGACGGACTTGGTCTACCGAGGTGGTCTACCGAGGTCTGAGATTTCGGGGAAGCACGCATCACGTCGCCGAAAAATGACAATAAGTACATGATAAACTACAGTGTGTGTGTAAGAGTGAATGTAAATAATATAGAAAAGAATATGTATGTATATAGTATGTATAGTATAAAATTATGTGTGTATATATATATATATATATATATATATATATATATATATATATATATATATATATATATATATATATATATACATATATATATAGTGTAAAAATATATATCTGTTGGCTGATTAAGGGTTAACACAAGTTCAACTTAGCACGAGATTGGATTGACGTGATATTTAAAATATAATTATGTATGTATTAATAATATTCTGTATACTTATATACTTACACTTTTATGTGTGTCTGAATAAATTGAATTGAATTAGAAATTGAAAATGGAATTAAATTTATTTTACAGTCTTATCAGCTTAAAAAGCTTATAAAAAAACATTCGCTTCATTCAACAAACAACAACTTCCAAGTAAACACAACTTAAATTTGGATTTACTAAACAATATTATTCACACGGTAAAAACAATAAAGACTGGTAAGTATTGAATAGTCTAACAAATAAATAAAAAGTAGGTGTATTTTTAAACACTCATTTCTATTGATAGTAAAAAAACAATAAAAATTATGAGTTAAGTATTCTTGAATTCTGAAGTTCATTATAATATTATGCGGACATCATTATATGCTTGTGATTTATTATTTATTTTTGACTAATAAAATATTACCATTGCCTTATACTTAGGTAAAATATGTTTAAAATCTATATGATTTGTAGGTACACAATAGTGTTGTTGTTTGTTTATGCTGTTTTGCAGCAGGGACATAAAATCTTCATAATGTAATTAATGTATCAAAACTGCTGCCAACCTAAGTTTATTTGTATTCATTCCGTGACAGGCTCTGCCTAATATATTTAAATAGTTACTGTGTTGAATTTTGAAATTGTATAATACGATTGTATTAAGTGACTAAGGCCCGTATTAATAAACCGTTCTCAAACTAGTTCTCAAGACCTTTCTTGGCTGAGACGGTCTCAAGTAACGATTAACTTCTCAAGATGGTCCTTAATTCATAGTATGATCTCAAGACCGTATCAGTTGATAATGTTATTGAGATCACTTACCTACTCAACTTTTAAGCGTCACTTACACGAAAAAAAAACGGATAAAATAACGTATCGTTTACACTTCTACAAAGAACGGATTTATTGATTAAACATTCCTTCAATATTTATTTTAAAAGATGTAATATTTAATTATATAAATTCCAAAAAAAGTTTAGTCTGTATTATCCTTACTAATATACTAATCCTTACTTAATATTATAAATGTGAAAGCGTGGATGTTTGCTACGCTTTCACGCAAAAACTACTGAACGGATTTCGATCTAATTCAATATGGTAGTAGTTTAGACTCTGGATTAAAACATAGGCTACTTTTTATCCCGAAAAAGTAGTGTTCCCGAGGGATACTATACTTACGCGGGCGGAGCCGCGAGCAACAGCTAGTAGTTATATAAAAAAAACTATTTTTCATTAATTTTCACGTAGATATTAATATTTATTATTGTCTAGCATATTAATATCCATATTTTTTTAACAACTACGTAAAACGGAATGCGGGTCCAATGATCCGCATTCCGTTTTATGGCAATCCATTCGAAATAAGTTCTTCTTCTTCTTATTCTTTAAATTGGCTCCTTAGTGATTCGCCAATGATTGATGAAAACTTTGCCTTTTGAGTGGGTTTTATGAATAAAAAAGGGCACGGTATACAGGAGGAAGTCTGTTGTATAATCTAAAACCTAGAACAAACACAAACATTTAGGTCAGTACCACAGTTTTCTTTTGTTAATAGGTATGTACATAAAGTTTCAGTAAAAGGAGTATTTACAAAACACAGTACAGATTTAAGATTGATAGGGCGAGGTCGTTATTGTAGGAGGGAGGGGATCATATAATGAGTATTGTCTTTTGGGCAGCGAAAAAAAAAGTTCTGCTGTCAAGTGTCAAATCAAGTCACTCTTGTTTTGACTTTTATCTTTGGTATTGAGTGCTATTAATATCAATCAAATAGGTCGTTCAATGTAAATAACTAAATAAAATCGAAAATATTTCTTTAAATACTCGACACTGGCAGAATGGTGCAAAACCTTTGCAACCGCAAATTCCAAAAAAAAAGAACAAGAACAAGTATCAACAAGCGTCTTTTTTTATAACTTTTTTTGTGTTGAGTATGTAGTGTAAATTCTGAGTTTGTTTAATCAAAAGTATTTAGATTTTAATTTACATAATTGTAACACAACCAAAAGCACAACAAATAATATTGTACTGTATCCCAAGCCTTACTCAAGTCAAAGTTTGACTGCACTCACGAAACCGCGTCTCAAGTAACAGTTTGACAGCAATGAAAGCGTACTTGAGTAACGAGTCTCGTTTATTAATACGTTCGCACTCACTTGATACGCCGCGGCCGTACCTACACCTGTACTTAAGTACGGTCTATTAATTAAAACAACATCTTAAATACTTTCTTGAGAATTGTCTTAGAGTTATGAACGCTTTATTAATAAGGGCCTAAGATAGAACAGTGAATTAAAGAAATACCTGCATTAATTCCTTAGCAAGAAATAAAAGTCATTTTTACATTTTAAGATTATTTTCTTACTTAAAGATATAAAACTATAAACTAAAATAAATTTAGATACATACTCATGTATTGTGTTATTATTTAATCCATCCTTATAGTCTAGCAAGACAATGCCTATAACTAATTCATAGTATTATGGCCGCTTGTATATGGCCGGTTTATGAAACTGTTAGGTTTATTAATTTCAATAGTACAGTCTAGGTACTTATAATTTATTACTCCCAGCTAAATATACTTCCTTTAAAGTTATAGTCCTGTAAAATTATAAAGAATATTTCAATTATTTAGTAACAAATATAATATAAAGGTTAAGCAATCGGTACACCTACAACTTAACTGTTTATAAGTATACTTATTATTAGTTTACTTTCCTTTGATTAGGGATTCCTTAAGACTTATTTGTGTCCATCCTTGTTTAAGGCCTCAGGGTGTTGAGCATCGATGGCAATAACTCTGTACTAACTCACAAGTTACCGGTAAACCTTTTATTACATGTATACGGCTGAGAGCATATTGTATGTACCTAAAAATAGTAGTATAATATTTATATAATAATAAGTTACATTGTGTACATAATATGTTAAAATATCATTACATTTTGTAAAAAACTTATAAATTTTAATTACAAAATACAAACCTTTATTTCCAATGTCTTCAAGGAACCTTCAGAGAAACCTGCAGAACGACATGTTTTATTATAATGTAGGTACATATTATACACCTAAAGATTGCTTTCAGACTCATGAGAGAGACAGATTACAGACTGACAGATTTGCAGACAAACTGCAAGTAAACTACAAAATAAGAAATATCTATAAAAAAACTAATGTGTTGTAAGTGTTGAATACAATGGATTAAATACTAGGTATTGGCAATAATTATTATGATATTATGAATACTTTAGATTGAATTCTATTGACTCTTTAAGCAATATTCAACGCAATAAGCGCAGACAATGACTAGAATTTCCAATAATTATTATTTACAAATAACAGCTGATCAATAAAATCCGCCATATTGTTCGTAATTAGAGATTTTACCTTCCTAGGTGTCTTGATCGTTCGGACGTTTATCGATTAAGATGACGATCTGCTAAGTGTCACTTAAGGCCTCTTGTCTAGGCATTGTATGGAGAAAAGCGTTTGAGCAATTCGCTGTTTGAGTGATTCGTTAGCCTCATCGTTCAAAATGGCTGTTTGGCTATCATAATTTTAGCGATACGATTGAACATGTCATCTAACGCACGACTTATGTCAATCCCATAAATTTTTTATTTGCGATGTTTTTTATTTGTGATATTCCCAAATACATCTTGTCTAAATACCCTGGTCTTACGCGCTGTTTACGTATCTCGCGTTATACCTAATTCGCATAAGAACTACTTCGCAGTACGCCTAAATCTTATAATATGACCGAACTTGCGCTTTGCCTAAAATTTTGTTCACAGATAAAGCGCCATACTCACGGCCCATCCAGCAAATCCAGCACCGGTACTAATAGCCGTCATTAGCGTCAATCATTTATAATTTTTGCGTACAAGACCGCTTCAAGGCCGCTGTATTGGATTTGCAGGCTGGACGGTGAGTATGGTACGTAACTTTTAACAAACTTTTTGAAAATTTGTTAAAAGTTAGGTACCATACTCATATTTAATAGGAGACCACAAAAAATACATTTTATGAGGATAATTAATTAGGTACAAAAAGGCTTTTGAACTCGCATCTCTTGCAATGATTATTTTTGTAATAACGCATTCGCTTTAAATTATTATTTTTTTCCAATTTCCATTAGCAGAGGTTATTTTGTCTAATTTATATTAACAAAATAACTTATTTTTAATATAATAAGTCTATTTATAATGTGTCTAGCCTTTTTGAATTGTTTTTTAAACGCTTTTTTCGATAACAAAGGTGTGATTTTACAAACTTGTGCGATTACACGTTCGAAATAATTCCACTTGTTAATATTTTTAGACTATATTAAATACTTATAAAAGGAAATTTTACGTAGATTACGTAGATTACAAAGTTTTATATTTTGCATAATTTTTCAGCGGTTACAAAATTTTAACTTGCTTTTGCCCGCATCTTCGTCCGCTAAGCATAAAGCTAAATGTTGTCGCCTGATTTTACACAATACATAAATAAACAATAAAATTTGATATCCAATCCACATGAAACTTTGGTTTGGTCTAACACAAACAAAATTACAATTTCAAATACCTAGTTTTTAGTTTCTGAGATTAGTGGTTTAAACCGAATAATCTCTTCGGCCACATCATATTTATTGTAAATATTGTACTATTTAATATAAATGAATGTAACGCGTGAATTAGAAACGTAATTTTCCGAATACATGTACCTAATACTCGTGGTGAAGGATTTATTTATTAGGATTAGAATTCATTATAATAATTGATATAATTAAATAAACTTTACAAACAACAAAATAATATTGATTTATATTATTACACATTCTGTTGTGTATCTTATATCAATCTTATATTTTTTTCTTTCGTCGTGCGACAATATATCAATATATTCGACTCACTTACGTCAGTCTGATTGGCAGCTTGGTATGCGTATTGCGTACCTACGTTTGATTTTTGCATTGTTTGGAAATTCGAAATGTGGTGGGTTCGAATCTCGGTAAGCTAAATATTTTTGTGATTCTTATTATTTCTTTTTCTTTTATTTTTTTTTTAATTATTTTATAGTTGTACTAAAACTCCGAGCGAAAGTTCGGTCTCCCAGGTACTTATATTAAAAAGAGGGTCTTTGTGTTTTCATCGAATACAATCAATTCATTTTTTTTTTATAATTTCACTAATATTTACAACAACTTACAGAAACTAATAATACAACCAATAATTAGGTATATCAGGGTATACCGCTTTCAATGATATACTTACTATACTATACCTAAGAGAACAAGCATTGCTCGGAGTTAGTGCGTGAAAATAATAAAAATTATAAAAGAAAAAGAATTAAAAAAAATCGTCCGACCGGGATTCGAACCCGAGACCAATTGGTCAACAACGCAAAAAGCCAATGGCCTACGTAGATGTGCTAGTGTATCTGATATAAGATGGCGAAATTAAAACACGACGAAAGTAAAAACATGACAAACTAAGATCCTTATGTCGTCGGCATAAAGGTCAAGTCCGAGGTAATTTTACCGAGTCCGAGGTAAAATAATTCGAATTTATTGTTGAAAGTCAGTTCAAGGTATTTACCTTGAACTGACTTTCAACAATAAATTCGAATTATTTTTGAGCAGAAAAAGCGGAAAAAATTGATATACATACGACTCCATAACAAGAGGCCTAAGCTGGTACTGTCGGATTCCATGGATAGGAAAGAGAAGGAATGACAGGTCGCCATTTCGCGATGTTTCATTTGACTCGTCCGAATTATTGAAATAAATGAATCCTAACAAATATATTATTCCAATCGAAAAATAAAAAGGACAATTCCCTTCCGTTTATTACGAAACTGAAATTAATTTTCTCTTTTTTGTTCACAAATAATACAGTTACAACTCCAAGAATATCTATTTTAATGGTTATTTTATGATTTTTTTATCGAGAAAATTTAAAGAAAACGTGTTTTGACAACGTAGGTCCCCTTACAAATATGATCAAGATCAACATATATTTTTTTGCTGCACTAAAATGTATCCTTTCATCGCAAAATTTTTTTTAAAGAAGCCTATTTTTACGATGTAGAGCGCCTCAACGAAGGCATCTTGACTAGAGGCCCAGTAGCTATTTGAAAATGTCAAGTTAATACTTACTTACTTTGTCCCAGTATTGTTAACAAAACAGTGCGTTTTGTTAAATTTTTTTTTTCAACAGGATATGAAACTCATCAAATGGAAAGTGAAATATCACCAATTGGCTTTAAAGTGCCTCCGCCTAAACCTTGCATATGCGCACCTCAATTCAGCTTTAATCGATACCCGAAGGTAACTTGCTTAGGTTATTTTGTCATCGATATCGGCTTTGATTACATAATTTAAATTATACTTTAAACGTACATATAATAATCAATAGTCCCAGATAAATGACTGTTACTCTGATAAATTTAGAAAAATAAAAAGAATCACAAACTATTTTACAGGGGTTAGGAATCACCACATTCCGAATTTCCGAACAACGCAAAAATTACACGTACGCACTTCCAGCTGACAATTAGACATAATATTAAAGACAAAATTATTGATATATTGTTGCACGACGAAAGAAAAAAATTCCAAACAACGCAATTTCCGAACAACCCATGTAGCAAACTGCCAATCGGACTGACATATTCCAGTCGAAATTATTGATTTGTTGTTGCACGACGAAAGAAAAACATATTATATAACTGAAAAATGCGCAGTTTCCTAGAGATAAGACCTAGCTAGATCGATTTTTGACTGGCTACTAAAATTCATGAAAATACTTGCAGCTGTTTCTAACCTGCTAAAGTATTAGATTATCTGATTGTACTAGAACTCCTCTCCGGTACTTCATAATAAAAAGCCATATTTATCTAGATTTTGAATTTTAATTTTAGCTATAACAAAAAGGACAGGGGTAATTATACACGGGGAAGGAAAGGAAGCTAATGTCGGACGGTGCCACGCCAAGATAATTTTATTTCCAGCAAAATTTAATTAAAACATAGTTAATGTATATTTAAAGTGAATTATTTATGTTTCATTGTTCACCATGAAGTACCTATAGGTTTGAACTGCTAAAGTATTTTTGCTCAATTTTAAGCTAAACTTTGGCAAGCTACAAGCTACAAGATGATGACGTAACAAAATTTTTTTTTAGGACCGTTTCGGAATATATTTACCGCGCGAAGAGAAATTTAGCGACGCCAATATGACCGCAATCCCAGATATGTCGCAAGCCAAAATATCAGGAAGATCGTCGATCAAAAGTGATGCAACAAAAGAAGTACCTAATCAAGTATGCTACGAAGGGGATAAGTAAAAAACCCATACTAACCTTTATTTTTTGGCTATAAAGTATACACAAATAAAAACTACGTTATTATTTCTGCGCATGTTTTAATTAACAGTTTCAAAAATCACACAATATGATTGCGACACATACACGACAGTGTAGAGCCGCCCATAAATGAATGATTGGGAGCCTATTAAACTAAATGTGTATTTACTCTAGTGTCGTGTAGGCCTAGTAGAGTTTGTAGATAAGTTGATAGGAAGAAAAAAGATTGCGAACGTTATTTTAATTTTTAATGGTGCGATGAGTGAGGACAGTCTTATTAAACTAAAAAAAAAAGTTAATGATCCGTCGTCCGACGTCGATCGTCGTCCAATATAAAATATCTCAGAATCTCAATTATTTAAATGTTATTGCACTTTATTTTTCCAATTTTAAATAAGTCACTACGAGCTTATCCTACATTCAAATTATCAATACTGGCGGCTTCTTTTTGGTCTACTTAAAATCTCCTATCACAATCTGACAGGTCCGATTAAATTTTTATACCTTTTTTTTTCTTTTTTTTAACGTCCCAAGCAAATAAACTGATTTTCATACCTTGGTTACCAAAGACATGGGAGACATCTTTACTATCATAATCTAAGTCGCTCGACTACAAGAATCTCCTACTTGGGCTCCGTTACTAATAATTTTATCGATCGACGATTAGAGTAAGCGTTCGCAATTCGCAAGTGACAAATTAGTGAGCGACTGATGATGCTCTTTAACAGCGCTTGTGAGACTTACGGTCGGTTTCAATAACCGATTCACCAATAACTATTTGTTAAAAACGTCACATTTGTATCGCAAAAAACCGGCAAATGATACCAAATGTGACGTTTTTAACAAACAGTTATTGGTAGACCGGTTATTGAAACCGGCCGTTGATCCTATTGAAGCGGATGTGCAGAGTCAATGGGAACACATCCACACAAACTGCGCAATTGCTCAGATAATGTTAAAACCAGTTTACGATATTATGACGAGTAATCAGACATGTTATGCGATCAAATTAGCTAGTTCCAGTATAGGTGGGCTAAATTATGTGAGATTATTGTTTATTGAGCGAAAAAATGAACTGTCTAAATTCTAAATCATCTTAATTTTTAACATCGTTAAGTAACTAGTAAACATAGGCAATGTTATTTTCTCAGACATTATTATTTAAAAAATTGTGACTGATGGCTAATTTTTTTTTAATCAAAATTTTGCAAGATTTTTAATATTATACAAGATATTAATATACACCCTTAGGTGTATACATAATGCATCATCGCCTAAGGCTGGCCACAGTCGAAATTAAATGTTTCCTCATAAATTAATTCATTAATTCACCCTCTTTATACAAAAGCAAAATGACGCAATATTTTTATATGACGTGGACAAAGTAAAGTAATTAATTTTATGCTAATAAGAGGGTAAGCGGTGCAGGAAAATGATACGAACTAAAAAAGCCTGGATTTTCTTGAGATATTCTCGGTATAGTCGAACGAAATACCCATGAAACAGGCTTCATGTTATTATTGTTTAGTTTTCGTTTCTAGTTTTTAGAGTTGCATACCCGAGGGGTAAAAACGGAACCCGGTTATAACTGAGACTTCGCTGTCTGTCTCTATGCCTGCCAGCCCGTTCGTCTGTTACCAGGCTGCATCTCCGTAATTTTATGCAGTTTTGCACGGAACCCTTCGTGCGCTAGACAGACTCGCTCTTGGCCGGTTTTTCTTATTATGCCAATTAATGCGTCGATTGTGATGGCATAAAATATCAGCCATAAGCAAAATATGCGAAGTATCAAGATTGGATTTGTCTCTCAGACGCTCGGACTATAATATGATCCGCAATCTGGAAGGCCGCAGAAAATTCTACTCTTATAACATTCTCCAGCCTTCCAGATTCCGGATAATAATATAGCCCCAGCCTTACTGTATACAATGCAATATACAGCCTTGATGTATGAAAAACAAAGATTCCTCTTCTGAGAAGACTCGTACTACAAATCCCATAGAGTGCAATAAATGTGGTTATTCAAATTTTGATGATACCTATACAACAAGATGATGTTAGGAGATGTCTATAAATAAATATGGGTTCCGTACGAAACGAGGCTCGGTGCTCTACGGACTAAGGTCCATAGTGTCAATCGGAAAATAGGCGTGTGCATCTGTATGTATTTTCAACCATTACTTCTTAACGACTGAACTAATATTTTGTTATAATTCTCATATAAACACACCCGGCATATTTACCGGAACACAAAAAAAAGGTCCATAATTAAAAAAATATGGTTTAATTTTAAAATGTACTTACTACACTTCTTTTGTTATTTAAAGTTTCATTTGTTTTACTTAAAATGAGATCACATTAAGAACAGATTTTGCGAGTAAAGGCTATTTGTGAAAAAATGGTACATTTTTGAACTTTTCATGTAACCGGGAAAACTGAAAATTAATATTAAAATAACAATTAATTAAATTAGAAAAATGGTGATTAATATCGCGTATTTCCTCCACGTGCTCTTATTAAAGTTTCTACCCGTCTAGGCATACTGAGAATGATGTTATCGATGGTCTCCTGGGATAGTCTCCGCCATTCCTCAACTACGGCGATTCGCAGTTCACCCACGTTGGCAGGAGCTGGAATTCTGGACTTAACTTTTCTTTCTTTCTTTTCAGCAAGTCCCAAACGTGCTCTATCGAGTTCATATCCGGTGATCTCGCCGGCCACTCCATAACAGTGATATTCATATCATTAAGATAAGCTTGAGTTACCCGAGCGGTATGCGGCCGAGCATTATCCTGCATAAAAACTAAATCGTCACTGATATATGGGGCAAACGGTACGACATTTTCTTGTAAAACTTCTCTGATATAGCGGTCTGCAGTCAGATTGACAGAGGTCAATCACTACCAAGTCTGTGCGAGCTCCCAAAACAAACGCCCGCCCAAACCATTATTGATCCACCACCGTATGCAACTGTAGTTTCAAAATTTGTCTGAATGTATCGTTCTCCTTTGCGTCTGTATATTCTTTGCCTGCCGTCAATTTGATTTAAGAGAATTCTGCACTCATCACTTAACAATACCTTACTCCACTGGTCCGCGTTCCAAAGTCGATGTTCCTGAGCATAAGTTAACCTGTTTCTACGATGATTTACCTCGAGCCTTGGAGCCTTGGCGGGCACAAATGAACCCAAACCAGCTTCTTCGAATCTTCTTCGTACCGTACGCTCACTTACGGTTACACCCCGCACTGCTTTTAACTCATGTCGGGCTTGGACGGCCGTCAAACGGGGGTTCCTACGTACACGAATCCGAATGCAACGATCATCCCAACTCGAAGTGCGTCTTTTTCTGCCTTGTCCTGCTCTTCTCACATAAGTACCGGTCTCCCTGAATCGTTGGATACTGCGATGGATCGTTGAAACTGGTCGACGAAGATATCTGGATATCACTCTGTAGGTTTGACCATTTCTTTGCATTTCGAGTGCCCTGGCAATCTCCGTTGGGGCTAAGTCAGGCATAATTCAGTCCTCAACTCCAAAAAGATACGCGATTAAAAAAACTAACAAAAAACAGTATTTCAATGAAATTTTAAATCAAACTCAGAAGGAAGAAATACTCGAAGTTCGCTCCAGATAAGGTGTATTTGAATAAAATTAAAACAATGGCATAAAATGTGATGTTCAGTTGTTTTCTTAATTTGAAAATATTTCTTTTTAAATTAAATGACGTATAAACCAGCCAGCAACCTTATATGATACTGATATCAAACCTTTATTTTATGTTCCGCTAAATATGCCGGTGTGTGTATTTCTTAAAAATATTAAGCAGTTTATCAAAATACAACACTTTCCTTGTGTTTGCCGAATACCATTACTTTCCAGGAATTGTTTCTTACCAGCAACACTATCAATTGGTGCAATAATACAGAATTATATTTTGCTTTTTTGTGACTTTAATCTTCATTTTCTCTGATTATACTGAGCTTAGAGAAAAATGGCCATAGCAAGTTTTATTTCTATCATTATCTTAAATCCAAACATCAAAGTTGATTGATAGCCGCGTAAAAACGAAAAGGCTACACCTCCCATACAAAATCAGGAATTTCCCTTTCCTATTCGACGATACCCCAAACGATGGGGTATCAAAAAAAACCCACTCAAGTAACAGTAATTTTTTGAGTGAAACGTCATGTATGAAGAGCCACCCCATAAATATAAAATTATTAGTTATTATTTTATGATCCTAAAAACGAAATGTACACATAATCTGTAACTGTACCAAATTTCATCCATAACTACATAATTTAGAAGGGTGGACAGACAGACAGTCAGATGGACGGATAGAGCGAAACTATATAGGTTCCTAGCATACTACGGAACCCTAAAAACAATTAAGTATTCATGTATGAAATAAAAACGTGCATTTCGGTTTGACGGCCAACTCATTGATGTCACGTGGCGGGATGCTTATGTAATTGCATGTCACGGGCTAACGGCCGTGTCCTTTCCAAATGCAATGTAATTATTACTTGTCCGGTCAATGTCGATTCGCCAATGGTTGTTACTATATCATCAAATGGCTTCAAAGCAACTATTGTTACCGGGATTGCTTTGTGGAAATGAAACCGGGTAACAAGATTGTCAATCAAATACTGCTAGCGATTAAACACTGTCGAACCTTTGTTGATCTAGAAATGATTATTGTTAAGCTTCTGTTTGTCTCTTAGTGCATCTCTAATTATATTGAATATTACATATTTTTTGATTGTCTATACATTACGGAGGTATTTTTATATAACTAGGAAGCCATTTTGATATGATCATCAGTAAATGTTGCGTAGATTTCTTTAACACAATGACGGTTAATTCCGGGGGTCACAAAGTGTCGAATTTTCATCTAAACCTCTCAAGAATAGATTTGAGGGTTATCAAAATTAGAACTCTCTTTAACCCAAAAAAAATGCAATTTTATTTTCATTAATTTCATTTGATGTTCTGTGAATTTAATGAATTCTGACATAATACGAGTATATAAAATAATACTTACAGATTTTATATTTTTACCTTATTTTTGTTTATTTTCTTTCAACTATTATTAGACGTCATATAATCCGCTTACATCTTGTATGTGTGTGTCGGTTCATGTCTTGTACCTATTATGTGCCCTTAATAGGAATATCGTACCTATATCCGGATATTAGGTCGGTTTGCCAATGATATTAGATGCACTGGAGTCGGAGATAAGTGACCTGTCGCCCCCAGAAAGCTGTCAATATTTAGGTGCTAGGCTTTGTATATATGCCTATCTCAATTGATTGTTGATCACTAATGCTTATCTTTACCGTTAGCTGCTTAGGGTCAGTTCACTCCCCGACGATACGCGGCGCTGCATTTTTAAGATAGCTATTCATAATTGAACTTTATTCACTACACAAATAGATACACGTTTCATATGACACCAGTCGTACACTGCATATGCGCTGTGCATTAGACATGTCAGAAGTCAGATTTTTTCACAGCTTCAGGGGTTTAATTTAATATCCGATACCGGATTTTCGATGTCGGGAACGAGTGGTGCGTTCCCGAAATAAAGGTTCTGGACAGACGGGCAGACGGACGGACAACAATGTGATATAAAAGTTGTTCGTTTTTTCTATTTGAGGTACGGAAATTTTTATTAAGCTAACTGTTACAGTCATTAGGAACATTCGCTATGAATCAAATAAAATTGTGAACAAGAAAAAAATAATTATGCTTCCTCGAAGATGGTTTTCGCGTTTCTACAATAACCTTCTGGCTTTTCATGTTTATTTTCGGGGGATCTCTAATATATAATAGATAATCTCTAATAGATAATCTCTTCAAAGCTAAAAGGTCGGAAAATCCAGCCGGTGCCCGAGTAAAACTTGCTCATGAATTCGACCCTGAAATGTATGTATTGTTAAAACGAAGTTGGACACGTCTTGTTAGAGCGTGTCCACATTGTGCGGTGCGATATCGCTTGTCGCATCGATAAATTACTAAGGTATGAGAGAGACAACGATATGTTTTAATGTGAAACATGATAACCGTATTTGTCATTATTGGTGCGACATGCGATAATGGTCGGGATTTTGGAATACGTAAGACGTAAGAGCGTACTTTAGTAATTTATCGATGCGCCATGCGACATCGCACCGCGCAATGTGAAAACTTAGCCTTAGTGAGATAATAATAAAAAAAAAGTAATAATTTGTGATATAAATTTTCTTCAGAGACATAATTATTATGAGAGTGTACATTTTTCTGAGGATTACTTATTTCCCCAACATATTTTTCATTTCACACACAATACTAATATTACGCTAATAAACCAAAAAGTTAAAATATTACCCAGTCATGCATATAATGTAGCCTATGTTACCCGGGGCATTATTACGAATCTATTTAGCATCTCAATCATTTTACGCATTTCTATTGAAAACTGTCAAAATTGATGGTTTCTAATATGAGGAAATCAGATGAATGGATGTAGCCATTTTACCATTTCACGATTTTTGTATGGAAATAATATATGAAACACCTAAAGTGGTATTTTTAGACCCGCAGTAGTTTAGGCGCTACGATGGAACAAACATATTACATACATACATAGACTGAAATAATCATTACCCTTCCTTCAGGCTTCGCCATAGTCGGGTAAACATCAAGTCACTAAATAAATTCAGACATGATTGTGGAAATTTGGAAAATGTGGAACTCTAAACTCCGTCATGTCCGTCTGTCCGTCCATAATTCGGCTTACCGTCCAATCGGTTAGTGCTAGAAATATGAAACTTTTGCATAATATGTGTATTGTAGTTCACGCGATAAACTTTAAAGGAAAAATATAACGGCTTATATAACTTTGTTAGTTCAGGGGTTATAGATACTTAACTTGTAAAATTAGCTTACTTGGAAAACTTCATACAAAAACAACGTAATAATAAGTAAACATGTAATATACTGGTATAATGGTACGGAACCCTACGTGCGCGAGTCCGACTCGCACTTGACTGGTTTTAATTTTTTTACTGAAATCCAGCTAAACGAATAAGTGATATTGTAGTTTACGGATAGGCGGATATTGTAGGATGCATTCGAGCAGCCTGCGGGCTGGCCCGAGGCGCCTGTCATCGGACTAAAATATCGATAGCACATCATTTCACAATGCTCATATAATACCGTCAATTCGACTATGGCTTTTAAAAAACAAAAAAATTAAGTTTCTCCGAAATTTAAAACTGATCATCTCCAATGTCCTGATTGGTTAATAATATTTTTATCTTGAAAGAAGGTTGAACAGTATCAAAGTTTTCTCACCAATGCAAAACGTAGAGTATGCAGGAAAGCAGACAGCCCTTCCATAACAACTAAAATGGAAATTGAAAATGCCGCCCAAATGGCAAAAAATATTACAATTCTAACACTTCCAAATATGGACGTGTCCCTTAAAGCCAGTTTTACTAGTACCATGTGCCACAGCATATCGGCTAGTTCTGGTAGAAAAATAGTAACTCATTTGAAGGAAAAAAACGTAAACTATATAGCCTATGTTGCCCAGGCTATTATTACGAATCTATTGACATGTTATTTATGAATTAAAATCGGACTAGTAGTTTAGACGCTACGTTGGAACAAACATACATAGACTGCCAAAATCATTACCACTCCTTTTTGGCTTCGCCGAAGTCGTGGTAAAAATGTTTTACTTCTAAGTAAATATATAGTCCTAGAGTTAGCCCTGCAGTAGTCGAAATTCGCACTTAGGTGTGCATATTAGCTGTCGTGTGTTTCCATTAGAAGCACACGACTCCAAATACGAGTTGTCACAAATGTGTTTTGAGGCAATCTTCTCCGCACGCAATATGAAGGGACCATAGATGCATAAATTATTATCTAGGCCACAGTCTGACCTAGAAAGGTACTTATGCTCTTTGCCATACAAACATGAGATTATTGTTTAATATACGTAGAATTGAACAAGAAATTGTTTCCCTGGAAACGTATCTGGAGCGTCTGCTGCACGACTGCTCTAATTCAAACAGTGACAGCCGAGAATGATATACTATGCCACATTTTTCAATATTTATTTTTTCCCAATTTCCTTCAGCTCTAGCAGCTCCTTAGGATCTTTGAAAGAAAAAGGGTCAACGCTTAACGCGTTTACGTTTAAGTTATCGTATTTAGACTTCATTTGTATAAAGCGCTTTCTTCATGTGACCGTGTTCAAAAAATTATATTATATTATTTTCAGACTACAGGTGAGGTCGAAAAAAAATTATATTATAACACATTGTGTGTACGATCTGTTCAAATCGAATTTAATCTTAATGTAAACAAGAAAATTAAATTCGATCAAATTATTGTGTCGTTGCATTTCGATATTGCACGTCAAAAAATGTGACGTATAATTTGGTAGCTATAATGATAGCGCGCTATTGTTTGTTTGTTTACTTTTAAATTAAATTAGATCTGAACAGATCGTACACACAATGTGTTGTATAATTTTTTATCGATCTCACTCGCAGTCTTAAAATAATATAATATTATTTTTTGACACTTGTATAATAGTTTTACTTACTTTCGTGTGCTAGGGACAACGCCCAAAGTCGGAGATAGGACGCAGTGTGTGATATGGTACTTAATACAAATTCTATGGTATGGATTGCTTCATTCAATAAAAATTCACCGAAATTGGCAGAATACTTTTTAACTAGAGCCTCAGCGTTTCCTTCGCCAATGTTGTCGTTCCTAGAACGCAATTTTTCGACTAAATCCTGTAATATTTAATTACATAGGAAAATGAAATGTGTGTAATTTAATTTTTTTTTTAAATTAATGTTCGATAAAAAATAATTATTTAATATAGTCACCACGACAACTGTTTTAACTATGAACCGGAATGAATAAATAACTACAATGTGCATCTGCAGTTTCTACACCAACAACTACACCCAATACCTACACCAACCTACACCTGCCAACACCTACAACTTACATATTATTATTTTATACTTTAAACGTATACTGTATATCACTTATATTATATTATTATAATCGTAATCTCGGAAACGACTGCAAGTATTTACATGAAATTTATTATGCAAGGCGTTTTGGGGAGAAAAATCGGGTTTTATCTCTGGGAAACTGCGCATTTTTAAGTTATTTATGTTTTTTCTTTCGTCGTGCAACAATAAATTAATAATTTCGACTCAAATAATGTCAGTCTGATTAGCAGTTTGGTTAATTTTTGCGTTATTCGGAATTTCGGAATGTTGATTTATTGGTTCCAGGCCGATTTCGACAACGGCAACTGCTATTGTTTCATTTGGCTTGTGTGTCTTCACATGACTAATGTTGTAAACTATTTTTGCTGTAAATGAGAATAATTGCTGCATGTGAGGACACCATTGACATAATTATACAGGATTTTAGAAGGCGGTCTATTTTTAAGTAGTTCCTTGCGGGTATCTAAGTCTCGGCTTCGTTGGTCTTCAAAATAATATACCTTTAACCTTAATCTTAATACCTTTTACTTCGAACTATATTTCTCCATTCCGGTCGGTTTTGTGCTTGTTCTTTCCACGCACAGGGGTCGATCCCACATTCCTTCATATGCCTTTTAATGACATCTTTATACCTCAAGAGCTGGCTACCTTGCTTTCGCTTACCTTCAGCTAATTTCGAGTAAAAGATGCGCTTGGCCACCCTACTTTCGGACATCCCGAATAAGCCCGCACCACCTGAGCTGACGTCGCATAAGGTAAGCCTTCATCCCGCATACATTCGCAAGCCTCAATACATCTGTGTTCCTGACTCGGACAGACCACTTGAGGTTTAAAATATCACGTAGGCATTTAATGTGAAACCTATCCAGGGTGCGAATATGTCGAAGATGTGTCGAAGGCACCATGTCTCTGCAGCATATAAGATGTTCGGTAGCACGATTGCCATGTAAGCCTGAATTTTTGTTTCAAGCTTAACATCATGCGACCGAAACACTTTCCTCCGCAGCTTCCCAAATGATGCTGCTGCGGCTCGTATTCTGCTGCTCAGTTCTGTATCATGGTCACTTTTTGATGTTATGGCGCTTCCTAGATATCTAAATTTATCAACATGTTTTAGTCACATCCATGCAGTTTAATATCAAGAGGCACTTGGTCTGCTGTGTCGGTTCTCATCACTTCTATTTTAGACACGCTAATTTTCAATCCGAACCTAGCACACGCCTCATTAATTTGGTCATTAGGTGCTGTGGCCCTTCAGGAGCTGACTGTTCGCTATTATATGTTACACAATATTTCATATTGTCAAGCAGGAGTCTCAACAATCGTAAAAACTTGTCAATATATCCATATTTAGATAGTACCATCGATAGTGTTTGTCGGGGAATACTATCAAAAGCCTTTTCCAGATCAACGATACATGGGCAAATATACATGGGTTAATTCTGTTTTTTACACTTTTCTTGTAGCTGGCGTATATAAAAGGTCGGGCGGTTTGGTCTAAATCCGAGTTGAGTTTTAAAAAAGCAGGGCTTCAGATAATTTAAGCAATCGATTCAAGAGTACCCTTGCAAAGATTTTACCTGGACCTGTTAGCTGTTATATGCCTCTATAGGAATTACAGTCTGCCCGATCACCCTTGTTTTTGTAGAGAGCCTGAAGTTTTAAAAGTGTCTGGTACCTGTTTTTCGGTCCACATTTCAGTGAAAAATTGCCATGAGATGGTATGTAGTTTGCCTCCGACATATTTAATGAGCTCGCCAGGCATACTATTGATGCCCGCAGCTTTTTTGTTCTTCTGAACCCTTATGGCTTCTTGGATTTCTTTAAGTGTGATGGGTTCATCTAGTTTAGGCACTCTCGGATGATTTGGCAAGGCTCAGATGTAAATGCAACATCTATATTTAGTATATTTTATTATTTATTAACTGTAGACAGTTAAAGTGTTCAGCCTAACATCTTAGTACCTCATTCTTCCAGGATACCAACGAGCCGTCCAGAGATCTCAAGGGCATGCTTTTCTTCTGTACTGAAGATCCAGTTAATTTTCGGACCTCAACGAAGAAAGCTCCCAGCTGGTTCGTATCTGCTAGCTCCTGAACATAACAAACCTTTTCATGCCACCATTTATCTTTGGTGGCACGAGCAAGCTCTCTTAGTGCACTCTGCTGGATTTTTTGAGTTCCTGTAGTATGTTGTTGACGCATGAGTTTACGATGCTCTGATATAGCTTTGATTAACGCTTCATTGTTTTCGTCAAACCAATCTTCGTGGTTTTTAGGTAGTAGTCCAAGAGTGTCTGTGGTTGTATTTATAATTTGTGACGACAGACTCTGCCATCGCTCTTAGAAGGTCTGGCTGTTACAATCACACTGTCAAGCGCCTGTCTGTAGTTAGAGTACGGGACTCTTTGGATTCTAGTTTATTGAGATTAAGACATAATGGTCGAGTTAGGCTTTTCCTGCGCGGAAAGTGAAACGCATACGCATCTTGGCAATAACAAGCTAAGAGCCGTCCAGTACTGAGCACCACACAATACTCGCGTCACCAGTATCTGTGACATACCGCGTTCATAATCATAATCATTCATAATCATTATCTTTATTTGCATTGAATATGGTACAATTTAATGTTAACAATTTACATAATATAAGGTTCATCACATTCTGCTTT
The DNA here is from genome assembly GCA_037179445.1 of Phengaris alcon alcon. Classification (NCBI taxonomy): domain Eukaryota; kingdom Metazoa; phylum Arthropoda; class Insecta; order Lepidoptera; family Lycaenidae; genus Phengaris; species Phengaris alcon. Next base: position 105,954 of record JAYRCH010000793.1, read on the forward strand.
TTAAGCGTTCATATATTGTTAGGCTTAGGTAGAAATATAATAACAGTTTTAAGCTACAAACAAAGTCACCTTGTCAAACATTATCATTAAGGTTAATATAAGATAAAAATTATAGAAATTAATTTGTTGATAATAATAAGAGTAACCATAATAGCGAATGTCAATAATAATTAAATTAAAATGTCACATAGAAATAAACTACTTATTAAATGTACAATCGCATTAAATTACTTATAATACTGCAATTAATTTTATTATTACATATAATTATTATTGCGTTCTTAAATTCATTAAAATATTATAAGTTTTACTGTTTCAATAATCATTTAAATAATATAAGAAATAAGCCAGGCAAATATACCATTTTTAAACCTTTTTCCTGCTAGTTCAGTTATAGCTTGTGATATTTTATTATAAATCTTAACAGCCATACAATATGCGTCTTGACTACAAAGTTGATTACAACTTTGTTTAGGTTATATTATACACAATTTATTATGGTGTCTACAGCTTACTTTTCTTTTCAAAATACACAGGTATCAATATTTTTAGTTACAAACATACACATCTCAAACATATACAGGGTGACCTGAAATTCGATACATTCCTTTGAAAGATAGAAAGTAGACCTCATTTACAGTAATATTTTTCATGGCATCCCCTATCCGAAAGTTGATATTTACAAAGTTATTGAAATTTCAAAAATTTTTTCTTTATTTTCGACTTTTTGACTTTGACAAGACGTATTTTTAAAATTGTTTGTCTTTTTAGTGATTTTTTTATGTATTTTAACCGTCAATGAGTCAAATAATATTTTTAAGGAATAAATAGGGACAAACTAAGCGAGAATTTTTCATTATGAGACATGAAACATAATTTTCTTTTAAGAAAAATGTGCATTTTTCTTAAAAACAGGTGATTTTCTTTAAAAAATTGTATGATACAATGCGTACAAATACCTTAAATAACTTTCTTACCTCATAAGCTTCCAAAAAAGGTACAAATATGTACATAAAAATATGAACATGTAATAAACAAAGACAAAACAATCATCAGGTAACGTTATCTCAAGAATTACTCTACCTGAGGCGACCTTTTTTTTCAATTGTTTCCTTTGTTCAAACTTCGGGATGTTTCGGCTACTGTCGTCGCGGCCCTTTGTCAATGAGTTACCGACTGGCTTAGAGAGCAAATTTAGTAGCTAATATTAGTTTTAAGTCAACTATTGCCGTGTACGGACGTATTGTTGCTTTAAACTACACCCTTACTTCTACTTGTGATTTTTTTGTATCGCGATGGCTGCTTTTGAGTACGATGAATACGCTGACATCTTGTTTTGTTACGGACTTTGTAATGGTAATGCTGCTGCTGCACGAAGAACATACGTTGAACGTTTTCCGAATCGACGAGTGCCAAACGTTAGAGTGTTTTCAACAACATTTCGACGAATTCGGGAAAGCGGCCGTGTTGAAGACGTGGCGATTCAGGCAGACCTCGTTTGTATGCTCCAGAAGAAGAAGAAGAAATTTTAACACTTTTTCAAAATGATCCTTCTATTTCTACAAGAGCGGCAGCTAGAAGACTTGGATTGAGTCAATGGAAGGTGTGGTTTACAGTACACACAGCGCGTCTACATCCACTTCACTACACACCTGTCCAAGCGTTGGAAGAGGGAGACCCGGTTAGAAGAATGGAATTCTGCCGTTTTATGATAAATGCAGACATGGAGGATCGCAATTTCTTCTCAAGAATATTGTGGACGGATGAATCGAACTTTGACCGTGACGGGATAAACAATTTCCACAACACACATTACTGGGCACCAAAAGGAGAAAACCCCAGGATGAAAAAAGAAAGGGCCCATCAAACCAGATTCAGTCTAAATGTCTGGATGGGTATAATTAATAATAATTTAGTTGGACCTCATTTTTTGCCTCAAAATTTAAATGGTGAAATGTACATTTCCTAAGAGAGGAGATTACTGGTTTAATGGAAGATGTGCCAATAGCAACTCGTCGTAATATGATTTTCCAGCATGATGGTTGCCCGGCCCACTTCCGCCTCGGCGTACGCCAGTGGCTAGACCAAACTTACCCACATCGCTGGATAGGTCGAGGCGGGCCAATTCCTTGGCCAGCACGGTGTCCCGATTTGACCCCGTGTGATTTTTATCTTTGGGGTCATATGAAGGCTTTGGTGTATACTACACCTACTACACCCATAACTACTGTAGAGGAGCTCAGAAGCCGCATAAGAAATGCAGCAGAAGAAATCAAAACTAGTCTTACTACCAGAATAATCAAAACAGAGGTACGGAGAAGACTACGGGCCTGTATCAGAAACAGAGGTTCACATTTTGAACAAGACCTAAAGTAGGATATTTATTATTAAATTTAATTAAACATTGATGTTTTTTAAACACAATAAACGTAATTAAATTAAAGTTTTTCCTTTTATTTTAACCTTATCGCAAATAAATCGATTTAGACATTATTTCATTTTACTTCTAATATGTTTACTACAACGTCATATTTTTATGTAGACATTTGCACCTTTTTGGAAAGCTAATGAGATAAGGAAGTTATTTAGAATATTTGTACGCATTGTATCATACATTTTTTTAAGAAAATCACCTGTTTTTAAGAAAAATGTGCATTTTTCTTAAAAGAAAATTCTGTTTCATGTCTCATAATGAAAAATTCTCGCTTAGTTTGTCCCTATTTATTCCTTAAAAATAATATTTGACTCATTGACGGTTAAAATACATAAAAAAATCACTAAAAAGACAAACATTTTTAAAAATACGTCATGTCAAAGTCAAAAAGTCGAAAATAAAGAAAAAAATTTTGAAATTTCAATAACTTTGTAAATATCAACTTTCGGATAGGGGATGCCATGAAAAATATTACTGTAAATGAGGTCTACTTTCTGTCTTTCAAAGAATGTATCGAATTTCAGGTCACCCTGTATAGACTTGGGAGTGGAAGTATATTGTGATTTTTAAATAATGGCTTACAGCTGTCAAGATATGTTGCACCACTTAAAGATCGGAAACACTTATAATATGATCCTTCCATGCGCAGTGACGGTCTATTGTGATACGGTATATGTGTCATGTTCAATTATTTCTGGTAAGTCATTAATGTAAGATCAAAATAACAAAGGATAAACAATAATAATAATAATAAGATCAAAAAAACAAAAGAATAAAACCTTGATCCACACCGCAGTCATTAATTAAGTAAGATGTTCTACACATTACTTTTTGTTTACCCTTTATGTCACAAATTTCGACACATTGACGTCGTCCTCAAGGTAACTTTTGACGCAGTCATTTGCAACGCCCCTAATTCCATAGTTATTCATTATATTTAATAGAGTAGCATGTGAAACAAAGCTTTTGAGAAGTCTAAAAATATGGCTGTAATTGAAGTCTTATCATTAAAACAATGAGTCAAAGTTTTTATAAGAGAAAAGCAGTTGATCTATTTCTTCTGAAGCCAAATTTGGCTTCATAAGAAATAGATCAACTGCACACGCTTGCTTTTCTCTTGAACAATTGTTCAGGAGCTAGAAGATTAGAAACAGTAAGAAAAGAAATATTTTAAGATTATAGGTACTATAGTTATTGGTCTATAACTATTGAGATAAGACTTTTTACCTTTTTGAATACTGGTTTTACAATCGAGTATTTCAGATGAGAGGGAAAAACACCTTCAGTCAGAGAGATTAATTGTGTAAGCTACTGGTTTTCTGTTTAGAAAACTGTTTGTTACAATTTGTTACAATTTATTTAAATTTTTGTATGAATATTATCACAGCCAGTAGAATTCGTATGTTTCAAATTGTCAAGTCAGTATTTTTTTGTGTCCATATTATGTTCTATAGGAGTAAGGTAAATTTTAATATTATTATTATTATTATTATAAGCCTTATAGTGATTGCAGCTATTAATACTTTTGTCATTAATTTTATTTCTATTAGTTAAATTTATAAAGTATTTATAAAGATCAGTGAAAGTTTTACCATTTCTAGTTCAATTTCCTCTATGTATTGGGTATGAAATGAGTGATAAACATGAGAGGTTTTTATAATATCCCGAGATGTTTTACACTTGTTCTTGTACTACCTCTAAATATTTTGCATTACTTAGTTTATGTTGCTCATTTATTATTATTTATTTCTATTTAGTATTTTAGAGTATATTTTATATTTTATTTTATTAGATTTTGAAAGACGGTAGTGAAGGTAAAGTTTTTGTCCAAATTAAAAAAAAAATGTTTATGTAATTTGGTGTTCGGTATACACATACACACACCGGCATATTTAGCGGAACATAAAATAAAGGTTTGATATCAGTATCATATAAGGTTGCTGGCTGGTTTATACGTCATTTAATTTAATAAGAAATATTTTCAAATTAAGAAAACAACTGAACATCACATTTTATGCAATTGTTTTAATTTTATTCAAATACAACTTATCTGGAGCGAACTTCGAGTATTTCTTCCTTCTGAGTTTGATTTAAAATTTCATTGAAATACTATTTTTTGTTAGTTTTTTTTAATCGCGTATCTTTTTGGAGTAGAGGACTGAATTATGCCTGACTTAGCCCCAACGGAGATTGCCAGGGCACTCGAAATGCGAAGAAATGGTATATATACAGAGATCTTCGTCGACCAGTTTCAACGATCCATCGCAGTATCCAACGGTTCAGGGAGACCGGTACTTATGTGAGAAGAGCAGGACAAGGCAGAAAAAGACGCACTTCGAGTAGGGATGATCGTTTCATTCGGCTTCGTGTACGTAGGATCCCCCGTTTGACCGCCGTCCAAGCCCGACATGAGTTAGAAGCAGTGCGGGGTGTAACCGTAAGTGAGCATACGGTACGAAGAAGGTTCGAAGAAGCTGGTTTGGGTTCATTTGTGCCCGCCAAGGCTCCAAGGCTCGAGGTAAATCATCGTAGAAACAGGTTAACTTTTGCTCAGGAACATCTACTTTGGAACGCGGACCAATGGAGTAAGGTATTGTTTAGTGATGAGTGCAGAATTCTCTTAAATCAAATTGACGGCAGGCAAAGAATATACAGACGCAAAGGAGAACGATACATTCAGACAAATTTTGAAACTACAGTTGCATACGGTGGTGGATCAATAATGGTTTGGGCGGGCATTTGTTTGGGAGCT